>JAYMTF010001125.1:0-26113 GCA_036897485.1 Pelargonium nanum | reverse complement strand
GCCATCATCCAATCCTCCGCGCTGTTCTGCCTCATCAGCCCGGACCTCTCCGGCCACCGCGGGAAGCTCCGGGAGGTGACCGGCTTCTGGTCGCGGTCGCGGCGATTGATCATGCCGACGTTGAATCTCCGGGGGAGATCGTACATGAAAACCTTGAGAGGAGGCGGAGGCCGATCCTTGAGAGGAGGAGGCGGAGGCCGGTCGGGTGGACAGGGAGACGGTGCAATCGGCGGTGAGAGCCGCAGAGGGAAGAAGTAGGGTTTGACATCGACGGAGCCGAAGTAGATTGAAGATGCGACGATGACGACGAAGACGCAGACCAGAGACGGTACGGCCTTTCCGTACATATTTTTTTGTCCGTTGGAGATCTGTTTTTATGGTTTGGTTTTCGCGCTTGCTGGCGTTGTGTGGGTCTCGGCGAATTCTGTATTAGGAACAGTGTTTAAGCCAAACTGTTCGTTAGTGTATTGGTTAAGCCGTATTTTTGGACACAAAATCACGTGCTGAATGTACCTTTATTTAAATAATAATAAAAACGTGCTTAATTTACTTTTGATAGTATAAAGTGAGTGCCAAAATTTTGGGTCGCGTTAGGATTAATAAACCTTAATAGTAGCCCAACTCGAAAACTTCATATTATATTGAATGTGAACCCGACCTGATTTTATGGGTGATAATTTTAAACTCGAACTTGACCCTAAATTTTTCGAATTTCGGGTACCTTTTTGTCTACTCTAAAGTGAGCAATCATAGGCTATTTTTAAGGTATAGAGAAAGGGGAGTTGTTTGTGTATGCGTTGCTTTGTTCATAACTTCGCATCACACCTCTATTCTTGTAGTTCTAGCAGGACTTGGTTTGTGCATGTGTGTGATCCTTGTTCATACAAGTAATGAGATCGGAAACTATAGTTGTCATTCGTATTTCATGTTATTTTGAGTAGGGTTTTCTAGGTTTGGGTAGAAATGATCTAATTCGATTCGCAAAAGATGAGGAGGGTTGCGAGTTTGTAGTGAGAATTATATTTGGAAGGGTAACATTGTTGCACAACTATGGATTAGAATTGGACGTGTTTGGCGCAATGGGATTGGGACAACATTAGGTTTTTCTTTTTTTTCTTGAACCTAGACTTCGAGTATCGGCTCTGTTAGTGGTTCAATGAGAGTCGCTTGAAGAAAGGAAATGATGGATGTCATTGTCTTGATTACAGAGGATCGACATTGGTATATCCATGTGATAAATAAGTTGTTTAAGAATAATTCATTGTCCAAATTTTAACCACATTCTTGATCCGGAGACGAGTACCGAATGTATGGATGTGAGAATTGGATAGACGAAGGATTTACATTGTTTGAAGTGCCACCAATTCCTAGTTCAAGTGAGTGACAAAGGTCTAGAGGCTTTGTTTTTGTTGGAGTTGAGGGTTCAGACGGTATTGGTTCGATTCTTATGGGAATGGTGGGCAACAGTAATGATGGTTTGGACAACAAACATGTGGGAATGTGACGGGGTATATGGAAGGCAGGAACGAGCCGGGGTGTGTCGTTGAGAGGACATTTTCCTATAGTTAGGAGTGTTTATGAACAAATAATTTGCCCATAGATTTTGTTTTTCTACCCACCGCAAGTGAGCGAGTTACAATATTTGAACCCATGAGCAACCCATTAATACATGATATTTTACGGGTGGCCTGTTGCGAGTAGTTTGTGGCCAGATTGTGCTCGAAAAACATGGGTATTCTAGTACGGAGGAGATGTCTCCCAAACCATTGGGTGTGTGGGTTATACTTATAGTTATAAGTGTGTTGTAATGTGTGCTTACTAATATTTTACATAAGGAATTACGGCCAAATTTGTTTAGGCTGTTGAACAACTGATAAACGACGCCGTCCCATTTCTCACGAAGCAAAACTATGGGCCATCTTCTCTCACCCACACGACCCGAGCCCAAAACCCAAAAGGGCCAATTGGGAATTTCAGTGCTAGGGTTTTCATTTTCACCGCACTATATATAAAAACTGCTCTTCAACCTCTCATCGCCTCTCTTCTGCTACCAGGAATCGAAGTTCCTCTTCGTCTTCACTCCGCGCAGAAGTAGCAGCAGACGCCATGGTAGCACCTCACTGCTCTCCTCCCAAAACATACCAATCCTTTTTTTGTTCATGCGATTCAGTTCGTTTTCTCAATCTATAGCCCTAATTGATCGCATTTTGTTGTATCGTCTTTTTGTTTTTTCAGGTCAAGTACTCCAGAGAGCCCGATAATCCCACCAAGTGTATGTTCCATTTCTTCCTCACTGTTTCGTTTTTGTTTTAACTGATCGATCTGTATTTTACTGCTACTTTACTCAATTTTATGCATTTGTCACAGCTATTTTGCATTTATTTTCATGTTTATCGAATGTTTTCCACTGAGATTGGTTTGAAATTTGTGTTTATTTCTGGCTTATTGTTATGGTTATAGCTTGGTTTTGAGTTTGTGCTGTATTTTGTGTTCGTTGCAGCCTGCAAGGCAAGGGGTTCTGACCTCAGGGTTCACTTCAAGGTATGTTGTTATTTTCCAACCTTTATAGCTTTGTTGTTTTGTTTTAGTTACAACCACTTCTGATATGAGAATACTTGAGCTTGATATTGTAAGTTGTATGTCATATATCTTTAGTGTAGTATAATTTTCTGTTGCTAGATTAGTTAGTGTAAGGTTTGGGTTTAGTTTTTTTATGTATTGAATGTGTAATTGTATTGTATTTGGTGATTTGGTTGTGCTTTGAGTTGTAAAACCTGATGAAAAAAGCAGGGTCCTGTTGCCCTTGTGAATAGGTCTCTTTTACATGTCAGTGAAATCATTTGCTGCACTATTATTGGGTGAACATCTGTTGGTTGTTTGTGGCTTAAGGTTCAGTAAATGGTGTCACATTTTTATTAATTATTATCTTTCGCTTGTGTTCTTGTTATGTCTGTGATGAGTTGGTCATTTAATTGTGTCGTGAATTGTAAAAATTGATGAATAAAGCAGGTCCTGTTGGCTGTTGCCCTTGTAAATTGTTCTCTTTTAAATGTAAGAGAAATCATTTGTTGCACTGTTATTGGGTGAACCTTTGTTAGTTTTTTGTGGCTTAAGGTTCAGTAACTGGTGTCACATTTGGAGCAAGTGCATTAATCTGAATTGTATAACCTGAGATAAGTTGATTATTTAGTTGAGTGTTGGATTGTAAAACCTGATTAAAAAATCTGGGTCCTGTTGCCTTTGTGAATGGGTCTCTCGTAAATGTCTGGGAAATCATTTGCTGCACTGTTATTGGGTGAACTTCTGTTAATTTTTTGTAGCTGAATGTTCAGTAAATGGGGTCACATTTTTTTAATTATGCTGATCAAACCTAAGCTCTGTCACTAGTGATTTTGTTTTGCATTTGATGAGTTGGTTTTGAGATTTGCTATATATTTTTTTACTATCTAAAACATATAGAGAATAGGCTTTGTTTGATCTAAATCAGTGTTTAATAACTTGAACTCCTGATTAGTTATGTTTTTATATTAGTTTCTCTAATCGCAATGTTGCATTCTGTCATTTGATGATTATAATGATGCTGCATTTGCATTTAGGTTACTAAAATAGAATATTTGCAAGTTTGTTGATCCATTGACTTGTACGTTACTAAAATAGCATGTATTTATTGTTATCTATTTTGTGTTGCTTTTTAACTATGTTTTCTTATAAGAAGTGTTTCTTATCTCTATAGAACACTAGAGAAACCGCGTTTGCCATCAGGAAGTTGCCTTTGATCAAGGCCAAGAGGTACCTGGAGGATGTTTTGGCCCACAAACAGGCCATTCCATTCAGACGTTTTTGCCGTGGTGTTGGACGAACTGCTCAGGCGAAGAACAGGCATTCAAACGGACAAGGTCGCTGGCCTGTCAAGTCTGCCAAGTTCATTCTGGATTTGCTGAAGAATGCTGAGAGCAATGCTGAAGTATGTTCTTTCTGAACTTTGTGTGTATTTGCCTCTACTTATCCTTGTTTTTGAGTTTTGGCTTATTGTTACATACTCATTTTTTCAGGTGAAAGGGTTGGATGTGGATTCACTCTACATCTCTCACGTTCAGGTAAACCAAGCACAGAAGCAAAGGCGCCGTACCTACCGTGCTCACGGAAGAATCAATCGTAAGTGCCAAACTAACAATCATTTTGTACATTTTTATAATTTTGTTGATATTTTATCTAATATGAATTAACCATTTTTGCAGCCTACATGTCTTCTCCCTGCCACATTGAGTTGGTGTTATCTGAGAAGGAAGAACCTGTGAAGAAAGAGGTAATTCAAATTTTAAAGATATTACATTACAAATTTTGTTTCAAAATAAATGTCATTTTAGAATAAAATTATTTTTTAGTAAATGTCACCTTCCAATTTATATATATATATTATTATTTCTAATATCAAAGTGATTATGATCAGTAGTTAATGAATACACATAATTGAGTAAGATTTATTATGTCATTTAACATGACCTGCTCAAATTACACTTTTTTATGTGGATATTTTATGAACCTTGTGGAGTGATCTGGTAAAAAAGATTAATATTGGTTTTTATCTTAATGCTCACGAGTCACGGGTTTTTATCACAATGTACTCACAAGTCACTGGTTTGTGTTTGTATTTCAGCCCGAGACCCAGTTGGCCACCAGCAAGTCTAAGAAGTCTGGACCTCTTAGAAGTGGAGCTTCCTCTTGAATGGGACATAGAGCAGTAGTTGTTGAGTAATCTCTTTGTTGCCTTTCTTTTTGAAGAGAGTTGTTGCTTTTAATATAGAATGAGATTTTATTTAGACAATGTTTTTGACTGTCTATTTCACTTATTTTCAACTGGTTTAGCCCAATGTCATATCAGGATCATGTTTGAAATTTTTTGGGAGCCAATCTCAAGTGAAGAGTTTTTTATCCATATTATACATGGTTTGTGATCAATATTCTTATCTTGACAACCAGAAAAATGTCCTGATTTTAGTATAAAACCTTTTTTGGAGTTAGACTACCTGGAATCTCCGCCTGAGACTCTGCAACTTGACCCACAAATATTGTAAAATCTCAGTAACTAATTTATTGCATTTTTCATTATTATATTTCAAGAGGCCACAACACAACTATTTTGGTTTTTGTTCTAGGACTATAATGATAGATGATATTGGAGATGAAAGCAACCCGTTTCTTGATTTGTCTGAAAAGTTGTGGTTGGGAGATATATTTAGAGTGATTCAATTTCAAAATTATTGTATATTGAGTCATTTTACATTATATTTTCTCTGTTTGGGTCATTGTGGGTTTGTATGTTTGAAAATTTTGGAGCCTTTGGTGACATGTGAAACAGTTGGTACACTTCTCTGAAGCCCTGAAGCCCGTAGAGTTGTGTTGACTCGTTATGGGAATTAAAGCCTAGAGAACTTGTCTATGTTGTTTTGCTTTTCGGGATGCTGTAGAATTGCTAGCTTTTTTTGTGGGTTTTGTATTGGTAACAATCTGCTTTCATTTCCCACTTCACGTGTTAAGTTAGAAAAGCCGCAAGTTTGCTTTGTTCTTTATCTTGTGCTTTCCTCAAACATGCCAAGAAAAGATGGTTAAACACACGTCCTCTTTAGAGCCTCCATCGCCATCTGCATAACCTGAATTTTAAAATGGGGTTAAAATGAGTTTCTTGTACAGACGGTGAGTTTGCACGTGGAGTGGATCAATATATACACAAGGAAGCAGTGTTTCTTCTCATTTATAAAAGTTGAAGAGTAAAAATGTGAGTTAAAAATTTAATGGTTAGGATTAAATTAGTAAATCCAATGGTTCATAATTTATTGGCAGAGAGTGATTAGATGATTGACAGTTTTCTTTTCTCTACATCAAATCACTGTAGCTTTTATTTTTTGTGTGTAATTTGAGACATTGGATAGCATGTTTTTTTTCATCAATATTGTTCAATAGTGAGATTTTATGAATATTGATTTTTTTAAAAGTTCAGGTTATTATAAAAATTTGAAAGAGAATAAGAAATCTAAGCCAACAAATATTTGGCTTAGGCTAAGCCAAGCCAATATACCTCATTTAATTTCACTTATACCCACCCAAGTGAATTGGTGGGAGCGGAGCGACCCGCCCGGATCCAATATTTTTAATGAGGTGTTATCACCTCATTGATGGCTTAGTGTAAGCCGAAAATATTTTGGATTAGAATCCTCAACCCCAATTTGAAAATTCAAATTGTTTTTCTATGACATTGCAAAAGTAAGAACAATCAACCAATCATTCATATCGTTAATGTTGAATATTAGATTGTGAACATATATATTTTTTTTATGCAAAAATAATGTGTTTGTCAATTGTTTGTTTTATTTATACAATCACACTATATCACTTTCTTTAAATGCACGTGATTGCAATAATTTCTTTACTAATCAATCAAACAATTTAAAATATAACTCTTCAACTTAATTTTTACAATTGTATATGATCTCGTTTTTACCATGATTTACTAGTGTCGGATCCTCCTCCAAAGGATGAAGGACATGTATATTTGTAACCGAAACCTCCTCATCTCTACAATAGTTGCAGGATGCAGGGATTTTTTCATCGGGTAGTATGTGCATATTTAGATTTAAATGCTTATATTTGTTTACCTTGGAACAGTAACTAAAACGAACGCCTCCTAATATGCGGTCTTGATACTTCTTATCTTTTCACGTCTCGCATATTCCAACCATCGTCTTCGTAAGGGTCGCTCTGGTTCCTTGTGCAGCATTGTTATCACTTATTTTGAACAGGAATGACAGTTCTTATGTACCCTTTTGTGTAGATTGTTTTAAAGGAAGAAATGTTTTCCGCCAAAGGCTATAAATAGTCTTAATCAAAATTTTGATTCATTATTAGTTACCACACATATCTAATTTAAATATTGATCATAGAAATAAAACATAAGTAATGTATATGAAGCTCAATTTATCTCAATAAAAGATAATTATATGAGTTTCTCCAAAATAGTGCAGTAATGATATTTTCTTAGTGCAAATATAAACTTCAAAACAATTAAAGTTATGACATTCTAATATTCAAATATTAATTTTAACACGTTTAAAAGTAACTTCAGAACTTAAACTCTAATATACTTTCAACGAATGATACTCTTTCCTCTATTTGTGCTAAGTTAATTCTTAATGAACGTTGACGATTTTTCGTTATCAAACAAATTGAACGACGAGATCTATATATTAATAAAACTTTTCTTTTATATATTTTTATAACCTTACAAGTATTTTAAGAGTCCTAAAATCTTTATTAAATGGCTAAACATGATTCATTTCTTAACTCTAGAGTCTTCTCCAATGTTTTAGCAAAACTCTACTGGGTACATATGAGTTATGACTACGATAGGTTTTGATTTTCCGTTCTTTCACTATCGCTTAACACTCTTCATTGAAAAATGCAAGAATTATCTATACATCATATCCTCTTCTATCATTCTTATATAACCAAATTGCAACTGAGAGTGGCAAAATGTTGGGAAATTAGGGAGGCTATATATGGAGGCTGCTGTTACAAATGGTTGGAGGAAGTTGACGGTGGAATCAGATGCATTGACAGTAATTCAAGCATTAAAGGAAGGTAGGAGGGAAGGTGGTCCGGTTGGTATTGGACGACGTTTTTGCTCTTCTTCATCAATTTGAGCATGTCGTGTTTAACTTCGTGTACCGGTCTGCGAATAGGGTAGCTTACGAGCTTGCTAGATTGCCTTGTTCTGTGCCTGAGGGTACTTATATCGATTCAGATAGCTAGTATTCTGGTTTCGATTATGTCTTATGTTAACCATGATATTTTGATTTAATGAAAGTTGTTGGTTATTATAAATAAATAAATAAATAAATGCTGATAGTGTACAGCAAATTAAACACATCAAGACCGGAGGGGAGGATTCTAGTGCCTTGGGTCTTATTATTGGTGACATTCTGTCATTTCGGTTAGATTTTTCTGTTTTAGACTTTGCTTTTGTTCGTCGTTCTGCTTATGAAGCGGCGCATTTACTAGCTAGATCTTCTAGAAGAGTTTTAGATTTTGAGAACTGGTTGGGTGTCTCTTACCCAATTGACTTATCTGCTGTAATCGTTTTCGGATTCGTTGAATTAATATAACATTCCTTTTGCTCTAAAAAAAAAATTAAACACATGATATTTGCAAAAAAAATAAAAAATTAGAATTAATTTTTCTAATGGTGCATTAAATTTATATATTATGTGAAAAAGGGGATAAAAAATATATATTTTGTAAAAATGAATTGCAGCCACAAGTTTGTTGCAATAGATACATAAAATTTAAGGCGAGAAAATCTATATGCATATATGTTAAAATTTGAAGTGAAAAAAGTGAGTAAAATAATCATTTTGTATGTATATCTAACTGTGTTGTTCAATTTGTGTTTATTTTAATGGATACAACATTAGCAATAACATGTGATAAATAAGTGTTGCAAAGTGAAGTAAAACATGGGATATTAAAATGTAAAAACATTACCTTTAAAAAAAATGTAAAAACATTATACAGTAATATAGTATATATATTCGCAATTACCCCTAGTTATATATGAACATCTAAAATTGTGATTGAAAATTGATTTTTCTTACTTACATTTAGCCGCTAATAAAATTTAACACCTCAATTTGAACTATCAAATTCAACGATACTTTTTGTCGTCTGTGTCTACAAATCGTGAGATGAGGATGAGCACGAGTCATTTCTACATAAATGTTAAATTATTATTGATTTAACTCAATCTTATTCTTGAAAATCATGGCTTAGATTTTATTATTTCTCTTTCAATCCTATCATATCTAATTATGGTAATCAGAATTCAGAAATTTACCTTTTTATTTGTACTTCTTGGCGCAAGAATTGGGATGGGTCATATATGTCGTATTGGCTTGATAAATGTCTGTTTATTACTTTGAGGACACTTGGGTTGGCAAGCGAAACGACAGGTCGTCAGGAGTGGCAGTGCGCATGGGAGGAGAGCAAGTTGGATTTTGTCCCACATCGGAGATATACAAAGAGGGATGGGCTGGTGGTTTCTATAAAAAGGAAACGAATGGAAATGAGTAAGTATCTTTGCGCTTGGGGCAATGACGCAGCTAGTGAGGTACTAACCGAGGCGCGTCTATTGCTGGTTGAAAACTATTTCCAAACCCCCTCCTAGGCCTGGGTTACGCCTTGGCCTTCGAGAATTTCTGGAAGGGCTCCTTGTAATACAGGGTAAAGCCCTACAATTCTAGTCTTAATTTTATATAGTTGAGTTTGGTCCCGTACCTTTTCTGCTATCCAAAATAGTCACGAATTTTTAAATATGGGACCCAACATGGTATTTGACATTATCAAAATAGGCAAGTTTATAGACTATTTTGGAAAGAAAAAAATAGTTTGATCAAATTGAGTCACACCAATAAAAATGTAGCCCACTAACTTGCACCAATTTTATATTGTGTTAAGGTTTCATTTGGGAGATCTACTTAATTCCTACATTTGGAATGTCTAAAAATATTTAGAAACGCTGATGTTCAGTTACGCCATTTTCTAGATCCCGGCATTTGTTTTTTTCCTCACCAAACGTTCTTCCTTTGCGGGAGACCCCGACATTAGGTTTTTCCACAAGAGCAACCAGACTCTTGTAGCTCCCACATGGGTTGTTGAAGTTAGCGTAAATAATATTCATACTGCCGCTTAAGTTTATTAATAAAATAACCTTAATAAACCTCAATCTAGCTCATGTAAATATGAATTTGTTTGGTTTGATAAACAAGAAAATAACACGCGGTTGACTCAAAGTAAGATATGGATCAACCTCAAAATTAGATTTTATTGGGTAGATAGTTTTAGTTAGTTTGTCTACTTATTGTTGGTAGACCCAGATTAAATGTCGATAGACCTCACTTTTATACTTAATACTTGTATAATCTAAAAGGAAAACTCTTAAGTTGACAAGGCTAACCAACTGTTAATTGACCTTGATTTGATATGAGTTAATCTACATATAAAATATATGATTCTTGGTATTGAATTTTTTATATATTTAATATGCATGTGGACAATTTAATAAATTCTCAATTATGCATTCACAATTTATGAACAATTTACTTTTACAGAATTTCTTTTGAATTATTTTAGACGTATATTTACCAAATCTTAACCACCGATCCAAAATCCGAACTCGCTTCATTTGAGATATGCAAGGCCAATAGTTTAGGCTTATTTCATTGGGTAAAGGCCCATGAATAGAGGCCCAAAATCACACTCATGCGACCAACTTCACCAGATCGCTCCTCTCGAACTCGAATGCAGTGCGTTACACTGGCCCAGATGAACCGAAATCGGATCCAACGGTTCTCATTCGCTCTACTGTAAAATCCCCAAAACGTACCATAAAATTGCATTGCAGCTGAATCTACCGCGTCTATTCGGACATCGATCCTCTCCTTGCTCCCGCATTTTCTCGGTACGTCGATCATCTTTTGATGGAGTTTGTGAATTTTGGGTCGATTTGGGTTTTGGTGTGTGATCGTCTTATCTCATATTTCAAACCTAGAATAAAATTCTGTTTTTTTTATTTATTGTTTGATCGCTTGATTTTCCTGATCTGTAAATGTAATCGGAAAACTAGAACTGGGTTGTTGTTCAATTTGGTGTTTTGTTTAATGCTAGTAAACTGGAGTTGAATTGCTAGTCTTAATTGTTTGTATTTTATTTTCTCGGAAACCAAACAGTGCTCTAGGGCTTGCTCTGGCTTTTTATAGTGTTTCAATGAACGATCTATGATATGGGTTTAATTTATATTTATTTGGTCTTTCTATTCTGTTTGGTTTTATGGTAGGGTTTAGTTGGATATTTATGTGATGTATTCTGGTGTTGAATTGTAGAAATGGATTGGCAAGGGCAAAAGCTAGCTGAGCAGCTGATGCAGATAATGCTGCTCGGGTTCGCAGTCGTGGCCTTTGCCACCGGTTACATAATGGGTTCGTTTCAGAACATGGTACTCTTATATGCTGGTGGTGTGGTTCTCACCACATTGGTTACTGTCCCCAATTGGCCTTTCTTCAATCGCCACCCTCTCAATTGGTTGGACCCCAGCGAAGCCGAGAAGCATCCCAAGCCACAACAGCCTGTGGTGGCTTCCAAGAAGAAACCCTCCAAGAAGTAGGTCATACGACAATTTCTGTTTTTGGACTGGTCTTTGTTGGTGTTTTATAGTTGCTAATGAACCTCGAGATATCTGCTAGATTGCTAGTTATGCTTCATTGATGTATGCACTACTCTGAGATTTAGCTCATTTGACACAATTACTATAAAAAATTTACTTTAGCTTCTTTGGGTTTTCTTGTCTTTGTGATTTTATGTGTTATTTCCTTTTTGTTCTCTTACGTTCTATTATGCTTGTATTCAGTTATCTTGTGGAAGTTTTGTTTGGATATAATCCTTAGTAGAAGAGTTGCTGTTTGATGGAGCTTTTAGTTGAATTCAAATAACATGGATATAGCGATATGATATTTTACTTGCCTATGAATCATGAGATTGTCTACTGTAGGAAAATAATAGAAATGACCAAGAATACGATGAGATTTAGATTTGTCTTTGTAGTATTATAATTGTTAATGAACCCGGATGATTTTGCTACATTGTGTGTTCTGTTTTGGACATTACTCTAAAATATTCAACATCTGATACAATTACTAGAAAAAAAAAATCTTTAGCTTCTTTGGGTTCTCTTGTCTTTGTGACTTTGTGCATTATATCTTTTGGTTCTCTTACATTCTCTGATGTTGTATTCGATTGTCGTGTGAACGTGTTGTTTGGATATAAACCTCAGTAGAAGAGTCACCATTTGATGGAGCTTTTGGTTCAATTCGAAAAACATGGATATAGCAATGGGACATTTTACTTGCCTTCTGTGCTTGATGAATCATGGGATTTCTTCTATATGAAACCAATAGAAATGGGTAAAGAATACATCAAGATTGTGATTTGTCTTTCTTAGTAGTATTTTATAGTTGTCTTTGTTCAGTTTCTGAGATATATGCATTATTTTTTAGAAATTTAGCATCTGATACAATTGCTAGATGAAGAAAAAATTCACTTTAGCTACTTTGGGTTTCCTTGTCTTTGCGACTTTGTGTGATAGCATTTCCTGATGCTATTGTTGTGTTTGTTTGCCTTGTGAAAGTGTTGTTTGGATATAATCCTCAGTGGAAGATTCGCCGTTTGATGGTGCTTTTAGTTTAATTCAAATAACACGGATATAGTGATAGTATATTTTACTTGCCTTTGGTACTTGATGGTTCATGGGATATTCTTCTATATGAAAACAATAGAAATGGTTAAAGAATACATCAAGTTTTTGATCCCTAATGTCCAAAATTGATTGTGGGCTTAAGTAAGTCTATTGTAAAGGTAGTAGGCTGGAGTGTTTCCAAATTTCATCAATTGAGATTAGTGCTGTCCGTTCATGAAAAAGAACTAATCTTGTGGAGTCATTCTGATATCGTGTTTGTTTTTTACCATTCTGTTGGTATGTTACCATCTGTTTTGTTAACAACTAGCTAAGTTTTCTGTTGCATCAAGGCATGTGCTAAGGTATTGATTACATTGATTAGATTTAGGCAAACATATCCACAGTATCTGTTACTCGAGTGTTTGCAAATTATCCTATTTCGGCTACCAAAAGGAGCTTTCTTGTATATTATTTGAATGTATGTATATTAAGAATCACATTCCTAGATTTCAAAAAAGAAAAGAAAAAAAAGAATCACATTCCTACGTCGAATTGGTTTCATTTTTTCTGCTTGAAACAATTAACATGCCCTGATGCCCCTTGAGCTTCTGTTTACTTGATGCGCTAATATGTTCATACCTTTGTTAAAAAGTCGGTCTTATAGTGATCTTACGCTTGGTAGATATTTCTGTATCGTTTAAACCCATCTGTCATTGGAGGAAATTATTGGAATAGCCTCTATTCATAGTTCATACTGCAGTTGTTTGGTCAATGTCCTCATGAAGCCTTGTAATAAACATGGATTGGGACAAGTTCTTGGGGGACACTATGTCTAATTCCTAACTTTGTGCCTATCTTGTTTGGTTACATCCTCTATTATTATTATAAGAAATTGCTCATTAGGTGTATGCTTCAATTTGGTAGTTTTTTGGTTGAGTTTATGAGCTTGCAGGCCATGTGAACCTTGCAAAAGCAAAATTGTTTCACCTCAAAGATTGTGAGTAGAGACAGAACTCCTAGTAGCGAGTCAAGTCCGAGTTTCTGCTTGCAAATTTTCATAAGTTTTGATTGGTTATTCTCGACGATGACTGCGTGTTCGTTGGTGTCTCTTTTACTTGTCTTGTTTTCGATACCTCTTATGATTGTTTTGTTTCCTCGCTTCTCAGAGGCGGCTCCCTAGATTTACGATCGAATACTTGACTATCTTTTTTGTAAAATTGAATCCACGGAAAGAAACAAGTGGTGCATTCTAAAATTGAAAGAAATTTCAATTTTTTTTCTTCTAATTTCTTCAATTAATACACCAATAATGAAGAGTTTTGTACGATTACACATATTGTTCATGTCAACTGTACTTAAAAAAAGAAAGAGACATAATCTAATGCTCTATGTTGTAGACTTGTAGTGAGAAACAACAAAAGGCAAGATATGGAGTTGAAGTCAATGGACCATAGTGAAACACCAAGAGCCACTTGCATAAATTGGCCCTAAAGAAGTAAAGATAATAAAGAGCACTTATCAAATTGGCATAATTTGGGTGAAGGACGTTTTCTTAGGTATTATAGGCAATGCTTGATGCGACTTTATCTTGTGGTTATATCGACATTTTTTATTTAAAGGTGTCTTATTTTATGATCACCTCCTACGTGCTTATGATATACTCCTATTTATGTCTAATTAATTAACTAATTAATGATCAAGGAGAAGACAAATTGATTCAAAAAGATCATATCGCTTAGATTTTAACTTAATGTGTTTATTAAAAAAATCTCATATTTTTTTTATAATTATAGGAGTTACCAATTTAAATCCGCACTAAAAAAAGAGCTTGAAATATGATCATATTAAAAGTTGACTTCGTATTATCCGACTAATCTTCAAGTCATATCGAGTTGAGTTTATTATGTGCAAATTACGAGTCAAATCAGACTAGACAAACTCACCCGATTCCACATGTTATGGACTAAATAAAAAACAAATCCTATCTAATATGTGATCCAAAATTCAAACATTTTTAATTCATGTTAAATTTTCTTAACTCGAAACTTAAATTTGTAGTTCAATCAATAGTATATTGGCTAACACCAAAAGCTACATTGTATTTATTTATATTGTTATGTTAGTCACGATCATGAGTAACCAAGTCGATGGAAAAAGAAAATAAAAAGAATCTTATCCAATAGAAATTGAATATGACTATATGAGCCTACTTATATATATTGTGTTGGGACATTAACTACTCGGTCAAAATTTATGACCCTTCAATCTTTATTCAACATTTTTTTATGGATTCATTTAGTATTTGAATTTCTTTAGAAAACAATTAAATAAATATTAAAGGGAGAAGTCTTCTATGATTCTCATATTGTACGTGTACCTATCCTTACTAATTTGCCGACAAATTACAATAATCAATAATTTTGAGGGCAAATTGTATCTGCATTTTTTTAATTGTCAATTTATATTTTTAGTAACAATTTTTTTTATTTTAAAAAGTGAAATATTAATAATCACTCATACTAACATGTGGCAATGAGTACCAATCCATCTAATAGGACATGATATTAAAACGAATGATCGTGCGATACAGTAAGCCACTTGATTTGCCGATTTTCTAGCAAAATTTAAATTGAGAAGTTAAAGACAAAATGTCATCATAAATCAAACAACAAAATTCTCATACAATGGTTTATATTAGAGCTAGGCAATTTGAAATCCAATTCACGAGCATCCAAAATTCGATCCGTTCTAACGTGTTTGATCGAGCGGATCCAAACGTATTTGCATGCTTAAAAGTGAAATGTAATCTAATTCACGACTTAGGTCTTGCTCGGGAACTCCAATTGCATCCTTTTGACCTCCTGCAGGTTGAGCCACATAGGATGTAGAGGCAAATTATTGTTTGGATAATTTTTGAGACAACAGACCTTTGAAGCTCAAAAGTCCTGCACAGCTCCTGTGGGAGCTCATTTCCCACAGGAGCTCTTGCCTTACTGCAAGAAGAAAAAGGAAGAAAGAGAAAAAGAAAAAACCAACATTGCCCCTAAAATAAATTGTGTCCAATATTTGAATCATCAAATCATATCCAATATTTTACATAAGACTATGAGAGCTTGCTGCAACCTTTTCTGTTATCGTGTTCATGATAAATTACTAAAGAAGAAGTCAATTATCAGCTTTCTCCAGTTTGATGGTCGACCACAACCAGTTGATGGTCGACCATATACCATTTTTTCAAATATATATATTTTTTATTCTTTTCTAATCAATGTTATTTTGGTCTTTACAACATTTCAAAATACATTTTGCTCATTTTTACCCTAACAATCATCTCATGAAAAATACATTTACAAATCTCTATTACCACCAATTTTTACCAAACAATACACCAAATGTCTATTAATACTTACAGACATTATACCTCCTTTTGCCTCATTTTACCCGATAGACCTTTTGAAGTTGAAGTTACCAAACAAACACTTAATCTGACTGTGTTCAATCTAAAATCCGAAATTGTCCCCTTTAGTTTATATTACAGAATAAAATACTAAAAATTGACTTGAGGAATTGGAGAACATGATCTATATGGAGCAATATGAGCCGTTGGTTTGGATGGGACTGTAAATATAATATAATGTTGATGCTTTAACGATGAAAAAGTAGGAGCAGTAGGTGACACAATAAGATTCAAATCAATGTATCGGTTGATGAAGGTTAGGTGCCATGTATCAATTTATTTAATTAATTTTTGACCAGATTGATCTATGGTTTAATGATTTTGCTGGCTTATCATTTTCGAGGAAGATACAGATTGCAAATCCAAAATTTATTTAATCACATAAGAATTTCCAGGAAGTTAACAAATTGCATTGACACCATTCGTTTTTATTCTTCGTTATCGTTTTGCTCTCACCTTATAGTATTATAAAAAGATAAAAATAAAAAGTAAAAGATTAAATTATTTAGTTTCCGAACTTTAGTATTTTGATTCAATTTGATTTTTAAAATTTTTTAACCACAAATAGTTAAAGGAGTTTCCGAACTTTAGTATTTAGTCAATTTGATCTTTAAATTTTTTTAATAAAAAATAGTCATTAGAGTTTTGTGTTTCGCTCCAATTTGGTCCACATATTCACCCAAAATGGTCATTGCCAGCGACCAAATTGAGTCAATGTTTGAAAGTTCATGAATTATTTTGGATCAAAATTTGGTTATTTAATAACTAAATTGAGTTAAAACAACAAAATTCTAAACTAAAATTAAGTCTTTTATCTATTAAAAACAAACACAAGTGCTTATAGAAAAAAAATAAGTTTTACACAAAGTTGCGATAGAATTTTTGTAACATTGATGTTGATGTGGCACTTGAATAGTGTGATAAAATTTTGATAAGCTTTTTGTTTCAAAAGGTTACTATATACAATCACATTTAATGTTAAACTTTTAGAAAACATGCACACTTTAAAAAATTTAAGATAATCAGTCATAAACGATGAGCGGACCACGATATTTTTTTTTTCCAAACTACCATACTCATGGCATGGTTAATATAATAATAATAATTTCATAGTATATAGTTTTTTTTTTAAGTAATGGAAATTAAATTCACACGTTTGCAAAATTGGGGTCCTCCACTAATGTGGCAATTTCTTAATAGAGAAAACGTAAGTTTTCATTTATAAAACTTATTTGAAAACTTAAAACTAATAGTTGAAGAATCTATTTCAATTTGTGTCACTTCAGTTAGGACAAAGAGATAAAAAAGTTCAATTCAAATTTTGCATGATAGAGGTGACAATTCGAGTTTTGAATCAGAATCGAGTTTAGAAAGTCTAATTTAAAACCACCAAAAAAGGTTGCTTGTTTCAAATTAAATTTGTGGGTGTTTTATATAAAATGTGTGAATTCATGCGTGATTGTCCAATTCATCACCAAAATTAATCGCCTATGTTTCATACAGCTCGAACCCACAAAAATGCAAATTAAGTTTCATATGTCCACAAAATCAGATATAAATTACTAATCTACGAACACTCAGTAGAACAAGCGGTTGATTTCACTTGATCCTAGGTTCGAGCCTTGATGTTGGTACGCTGGCTGATAAAAAAAAATTACTAACTCTACCACTATGATACAATGTTGATAAGATGGTATTCTCAATTGAGATGTATATTTCCTAGAAAGGGACCCATATATAAGTCCAAGCTAGGGAGATATAACATGAGGCCCATCAATATAAAAGAATACCGTGTTTTTATCGAATTTCAAGTTTATGTAAAAAAATGCGTACATTTTTACAGTGTTCTTCAACCCAACGGTTGATCGCATCGATTTTATCCCATTTGAATCGTGAAAATGCAAATTCATAATTTGATATTTGCGTGTTCGGGTCCAAATTATCAGTTCTACCTCACGACACGACGTTGATAAGATAGTATCAATACAAACACCCAATTGAGGTGTCACTTTCCATGAAATGGAGACCCATATAAATAAATAAAAGTCCAAAATTTGCCCATGAATTGAATGTGATAACGTTGATAAGGCTCCATTCAAGATCCACCCACCTTTCCTTTGCGTGCTATGTGGGTCCATTCGGGCCCACCCGCCGTCAACTTCGACCCGACTCCACGCACTACATAACTCTACACTTGACCCCTAAGCCCAACAACCGTCCTCACCACAACAAACATGCCCTCAAAACCAGACAGTAATTACACCAGGGCCATTGCATCTTCTTTTAAGTCACCGTTTGGTAACACTATAAAGAAGTATTGATTAGACTGCTCGGTAAAATATGAAATGGTGACTGAAATGAAGTAATCTTTTGCATAGGTACTTTAAGGTGTCGATTCCTATCGACTTTTAATGCCTCGTGTGAGATTGTTTTGTCTCATTTAAGAATGAGAGATAAAACGCAATTTTTTGTTTTGCTTTTATTAAATACGAATTGGGTTGACCTGATTGTTCGATAAAAGGTGATTTTATTTTGTTATACTTATTGTGAAATTTTGGATGTTATTTTGCAGATATGGCTAACCGAATCAAGTATGTTATAGTATAGTTTAAATTATTTTTAACATACTATTACACGAAACTCAACTTTCTGGAATGACTTATCATAGTTTTCAACCATCTCTTTGCAATTTTCCAATAGTGTTACGGTGTTATCTGACATGGCCTAAGCGGCTGAGCATGAATGATAGTTTGCTTAGAGTTGACTATTCGTCTCAACATATCATGTTTATGTCGTGTTAGGGATTAAAATATGCGTTGTTTGAGTCAACACAAATACGATATGTCTAATAATTGTGATAAACTTTCAAACCATGTGGAAGATGGGTCTTTGATTACGGATCGAAATATCCTTAATCCAAACCCGACCCAAGTGGATAAAGAATTCTAGTCAAAAGTTTGAGTTTTACGTGCAAATGAGTTTGTTCATTCTCACTCGATTAAGTGAATAAAAAATAACCGACTTTATTTCAAGATATTGCCGCTAAGATGATCCAAACGTCCTCACAACATGTCGTTTTATTTGAATCTCTATCACTTTCATACAACACAAAGACAGCAAGCAACACAATCCCAGATCTCCGGGATTACTGATAACCATCCACGTGTCACGATCTTGTTAAGTACATTTGCTGACGTGTCCTCCATTGATAGGCTGTTACATAACATCGCATTGAGCTGAGCTTGACCGTTATGATCGAACACACCACATATGCTACATGTGGTGCTCTAATCTTGATGGCCACAGTACAGACATTTATTCTGTTGATTTTATTTATTTGTTTGTTTTTTTTTATCATCAAATTTCATTATTGGACCTCAAAATATAATGAATAATTGTAGCCAATTATGCTCATAAAAAAAAAATTGTAGCCAATTATGTTTAATTTTGAATCTAAAATGTCACATAATGAGACAGAATCTTGAAAGAAATATCAAAACAAGAATTATTTAAAACAATGTCCAATTTAAAATTGTGATGATATTTTTTTTTTGCCAATTATGTGGTTAAGACTTAACACCAATTGTGAGAAAATAGGAGTTTGTCATAAAAAGTTTTGCCATTTATTATTTTGTGGAGATTGTGGCAAACATACGAAAATCTTCCGCAATTTTTATTTTTATTTTTAGATATGAGTTAAATTTAGATGTTACAATTTGAATTATATATCGGGTTAGAATCAATTATCGAGTCATTTTCAAGTTGAAAATAACTCAAACGAATATGATATGTGAGAAATATGACTTGCAAATCACTAGTTTGACATAAAAATGTAAAAGTGAATGTAAGTTTGATCTATATGGTTGTATTTTTCCAATGTTAGGCACGATCCAAAAATCAATTAGATCTATTTTATGCTACTCAGTTCTTTTCCACTAAAATACAAATCAAATTTTGGGCACCAATATATTTGGGTCAAAATCGTTTAATGTAACCCATTCATTACTCAAATTTTTTTACACATATTTGCATGTTAGAGTCATATGGTGAATGTGATAATTATAATTGTCATCGATATAACAAACATTATAAAATTATGAAACTGAAAGCTGTAAAATTCACTTGGAAAAAAATGTTCATTTATTTTATACGTTATTTGTATCCATATGTCATTTATTTAATATCTACCATTACATGACTCACCGATCATATCAAATTGTGTTGATGCACTTCCTATCTCCCAAATCAAATCCATTGCCTATTAATAAAATTCAAATGATAGGATTTGCTCAGTACACAACATTTAGTTGGACAAAATCTTTGGATTTTCTTTGAGGTCTGGAGTTCGAACCTTTCTGCTGACGGTATAGGGTGAGTTATTTATGTTAAAAGAGAAGAGGTATCTCATGTTGTGTAACTTAATTATTAAAAATATAATATAGAAAATGAAAGATTTATTAGCATTCTTTTTTATATATAAAAGTATATATTATCTTCGTCTTAAAGCGTATTCTGATAATTTTATCATAAAATAAGTGAAATATAAACAATATCTTATAATCTTATGATAAATTATAATAGGTAGATAATATTATTGAATTTGCTACGACAAATACAAGAGTAAAAAACTACACTAATTATCTCCTTATTTTTTTAAAGTAAGAGCTGACCGTATTAGTAAAAATGACCACAATTTGCTATATGCAAATTTAAGAGACCGCCACCGTTATAAAAATTAAGAGTAGTTGTAGCCGTAGCTAATATTTGACTTCTCTTAAAATTATGGGAACACTTTATATGAGAAAGAAACAACATATCAAACAATAGAGAGCATTTTATGGAGATCTTACAAGTTACAACAGGCCTCTATTCTCAACAACTATGGTCTCCTACCTAGTGACTATTGAATATAATATTTTTAGGACAAAAATTAATTTAAATAGAAAATATACAAAATTAATAAAAATTAAATATTATTCCTTTATTTTGGGAACACAAACAAGCACTCGTCTCTTTCCTCTAAACCGGTTGGGCTTAAATCTCATACTGACGTGTTAGTGCTCTGTCAATTTTATCTCCTTCTCCTTTATAAATTCCTCATTCTTCGCTCAACCCACCACAACCCACTTCTCTATATTCCTTTTTCTCAATTCTACCAATCTCTCACTCTTCGTTTTCCTATTTTTTCAGGTAATTTGATCCTTTTTTTACGACTTTTGTTCAAAATTGTATCCACATTCTGCTGCTAGATTTGGGTGTTTTTGATGTTTTCAGATCATGTTTGTGCTAATCATTGCTTAGTTTTGGACTTGTCTTTATATTTATGGGTTTGGAATTTCTTGTTTTGCCTAAACACGTGCTGTGTTGTTCACGATTGAGCTATGAAGATATGGGTATTGTTGTTTCTATAGTATCTTGTCGGTTGACATGTTTTCAATGAATTTTGGGTAGTTCTTTTTTTTTTTTTTTGCCATTTTTAGTGTTGATTTGATGCAATTTCTCTTCCATTTTGCTTATGTGAAGCTGTTCCTTAGCTGGAATCTTGTCAAATTGTTTCAAGTTTGGATGGTTTTGTGATACTGTAATTGGCAATTAATGATTTGAATTTATCTGTTTTGATTCAAAGTTTCAAATTTGCTCCATGTCATTGAATGAGCATTTATTGCTGGTTTCATTTCCAGATCTGGTTGTTGAAGATTCTGGGTTGTATCTCTCTCAAGAAAGAATTTTTTTTGTCCTATATTTGTATTGTTTCAAGATTTTTTGCTTATGGGTTTTTCTTCTTTCTTAGACTTGTTGTTTTACTTTTGTTTCTTATGCCGACGGGTTCTTAGCTTGCAATGACAATTCGTATAATGTTGGTTTCAATGCTTTGTTTTCAGTTATCTTTGTTTTTAATTTACTTTGACTTTTTGGGCTATGGTGGGTGGATGATTTGTTGGTTGAAATCAGATGAACCCTTTTTGACGTTTAGGCTTATGTCTGAATACTGTTCTTTGAATCGTCTAATTTGGACGTTTATTTGCTTACCACTTGAGGTAAAGTAATGGCATATGGATATGATAGAGAGTAACACGTGTTCTATAGAAAATAGTATGAAGAAAACTTGCCCTTTTTCTATTGGACTGTATGCAAATTGTTCTGCAGTTGTGTTGTTGGGTTATAGCTCCAAGCACACCATTTGAGAATCTCGGTCAAATATTAAGCACCGATGATTGGAAATGTAGATACACTATCTGTTGTTGTCCGTTTTTCTGATTATCTATTACAATTAAGTGTTGATGATTTTGGTTTAACATCTCGTTCTTACTTGATTTATTCAGGTGTTTGTGAACTTTGGTTGGATGGAAGTTACTGGGGGCTAAACTTGTTAGTTCTATGGCCTTGACCGGTATGATTTTCGAATTCTAATATTTGCAAAACTCTATGGATTTGTGGGTGACTGTTGGTTGTCTGTGGTTCTATTTCTTGCACTAGATGGTATTAATTTGGTACCATGATATTGTAGGTACCTGGGAAATGTTCCGAGAGAGAAACAATTCAGGTGGCATAAGAAAAACTCTGTGTGACGCAACGGGACGGAACGACTCAAAGACCAAAACTTCTGGTATGGAATTTGAATCAGACTGGACAAAACATAGAAAATCGTCAGCATTTACCGCTCAAGTGATTCGTCCTGCTACTTCTTTTATGGCTTGGTCTCGTAAAATCCCTATAGGCGAAGAATATCATGAATTTCTTTAGTTAGTCGTTTGAATATATATTGGTAGTTTATCCCCAGATATAATTTGATCAGATACGAGAATCGTCCACGTTTCTCTTGATCTGAGTGGTTTCTGAATCTAGAATATGCCTGGTTTTGTGAGTGAAAAGAAGAGATTCGCAGGACCAAATATGTGTTACACGAGTCCTGTCCAGTTAGATACGGGCACTCGTTCAAAAAGTAATCCTTGTTTAACTTCCCGTGTTACTGATGATATGGATAGCCCTGTTCTAAATGGGCTACCTGATGATGTGGCAAAGCACTGTCTCGCGCTTGTTCCTCGCTCCAACTTTCCGGCTATGGGCGCTGTCTCCAAGAAATGGAGATCGGTTATCCAGAGCAAAGAGTTCATCACCGTGCGAAAATTAGCTGGAGTGCTCGAGGAATGGCTCTATGTCTTGACTATGGACGCAGAAGGAAAGGAAAGCCACTGGGAAGTTTTGGATTGTTTGGGACATAAGCATCGGGATCTTCCACCAATGCCTGGTCCAGCGAAGGCTGGGTTTGAGGTGGTGGTTATTAACGGAAAGCTGATTGTCATGGCTGGCTATACGATGATCAACGGGACAGGCTATGCTTCAGCAGATGTTCACCAATACGATTCTGGCCTCAACAGGTTTGTTTTCTGCATGACGTCATTCTTACCAATGCGAAAATCAATAATTCTTGTTTTGTGCTGCTCGTATAAAATACAGTTAATCTCTTACTTTTCGGTTTGCTGTTAAGTGTGTGATATTCATTTATGTTATCCCTTGAAAGATGCCTATAGTGGTTTGTATTTACTATTAAATGGTCTTGTCGGTCATTTATTTTCGGAAATTTATATTCCACCTCCAAAACGATGCCTCTAGTGGTTTGTATTTTTAGACTAGAATTGTATATGCTTAAGGCCGGTTGAAACCAATTTGACTTTAGGATAAGGTTTGAAGTGTTTCACCGGATGCATCTCTACATATATAATGCTGATGTATCTTCCATTTAGCAAAACTTATAAGTAACCACAAAGCGCGTGTATCAATGGGAAAAGAGCTGTTCTAACTTAACCCTACCTCTCAAACACGAGATCTAGTGAATGCAGTTGCGTTGAAAGTTGGTAATGGAGAGTTTTGCCGCTCTTGTGGTCCTTCTTGGCTTGAGCCCCGATTTGGGTTCTCGGTTAGGTTTTGATTGGAATGATTTAACCCCACCCAACCTGCAAGAGGTGCGGGTTTGGGGCGGGTTGGGTTTTGCATAGACAGAAAATGCGCAGGTTTCCCGACCCAACCCCAAAATTAATCGGGCATAATTATTTTGTTCAACCGGAACCCACAACTTTGCTAGTTGGAATACGGGTGCATGTGGGGTTGAGGTCCAAATTGTGAGCTCTAATTTCATGTCATGACCCCTCTCCAATATGGCACTTAAAGTAGCTATTTTCTGTACTTTATTTTTGGATATCTTGTTTAGTTGATATGCTTATTGACATCTGTACTATGAAAGCAGATGGAGTAAACTAGCAGACATGAATGTGGCTCGCTATGACTTTGCTTCAGCAGAAGTCAATGGCATGATATATGCCGTTGGAGGTCATGGAATCGACGGTGACAGTCTCTCTAGCGCAGAGGTCTACAACCCCGACACAGATCAGTGGACTCTGATAGAGAGTATCCGCCGTCCCAGATGGGGCTCCTTTGCCTGCGGATTCGAGGGTAAGCTATATGTAATGGGTGGAAGGTCAAGCTTCACAATTGGGAACTCGAGGTCGGTTGATGTGTACAATCCCGACGGGCACACCTGGTGTCAAATGAAGAACGGTTGTGTCATGGTCACTGCTCATGCTGTGCTTGGAAAGAAGCTCTTTTGCATGGAATGGAAGAACCAACGGAAGCTAGCTATTTTCAATTCAGTTGACAATTCGTGGAAGATGGTACCTGTTCCAGTGACCGGTAGCTCAAGCGTTGGGTTCAAGTTCGGGATATTGGACGGGAAGCTTTTGCTTTTCTCGCTCCAAGAGGAGCCTGGTTATCGTACCTTGTTGTACGATCCTGATGCAGCGCCTGGCGCCGAGTGGCAGACCTCTGAAATTAAGCCTTCGGGTTCGTGCTTGTGCAGTGTGACAATCAAGGCTTGAGTATCTCATATTGAGTGTTTATGTATTATTGATTCTGCAAATGTTGCTGGTTGTGACATTGAAATTTAGTGTTTGTTTGGAATAGAATGTAACAAATGATTCACTTGTTGGTTTTGGAACTCATTTCAATTGTTGGATTTGATTGGTTGACGAATGTTAGTTCAATAGTTGGATTTGATTGGTTGTTCCTGTCTAATTTCATGAGTATCTTTTCTTCCTCTAGTGTATTCTCATTTGGTTAGATTGTTTTCCAAGAAAAATGTTTAATTGTAAAAACAATTTTATATTTGTCACGGTATTGAATTCGGTCGCTTAGAAGCCAACGCGACAAGGTACGAGGTGTTGCTACAATGCAAGTTTAGACGGCTACAAAAAATGTACATGCACCCAACTAAAGGGCGCTCCTCTCAGGTTGCATATTGCTTACATCTCGCTGCATGATGAAACCTCATCATTGCACGTACTGTAGGGTCGTTGCAACACAAATCTCGACTCCAACAAGAAACACAATCATACTCACACTTCATCATGGTCCTTCGTACAATTTGCGCACACCCCATGTTGCATGCCTTGCTTCTGACCGCGGCCTACCATGTTACCTACCACCCGCACACACACACATCTTGATGAACATGTCCACGATGTGCTACTTCTTCAAGTGAAGGGCTTGCCCATTCGTTCGGCCCCCCACACATTCAACCACTTTAAAAGAGTACTTTAAAACTCGACTCCTCTGTTTATAAACTCTACTGACCCTGGGCTTCATATGCGAAACTCATGGAGACCCCACGCTTCTCCGAAAATCTCTCAATGCCTCCCGCCTTTTTGGAGACTCCTTAAGACCTCAAGGTCATCATGCCTCTCCGGGACTCACGAGAGTCATCTCGAATATCAAAGGCCTCCCCCCCCCCCCCCCCCCGATATGCAATCACAAAGAGAGCTCAGTCCACACGACCCTGCATTCGTGACAACACTCAAGATCGCTTGCCAAACAACCGAGAAAGACGTCTAGACTACTACATTTCTAGCACCCGAGTCACTAAAACATTGTGCTAGACATTCAAGATTTCACTCCAAAGTAAGTTGGGGTCTTGAATTCTAACTAGACATTCGTGAAGAGTCCACTTAATAGTCTACTCCACTATGACCTTCAAGCTATTATCGACCAATCACACGTTACCGCGTCGTTTTGTCTTGTAGATATAAATATTTCATCCAAAAGAACAAAGACACAAGTGGAGGTTCAGTATTTTTTTTTTTGACACAAGAGGTTCAGTATCTTAAAAGAACAAAGACACAAGAGCTGCCCAAAATGGCGCCTCCCGCTTAAAAAAAAAGCCCTAATCAACCAAATTCCCAATTCCCTCTCTCTAAGCTTCACTCATGTTCGGGACTCCATCTTCCTCGCCGTTCGGTACTCCGTCGTCGACGCCGGCGTTCGGCACTCCGTCGTCGACTCCGGCATTCGGCACTCCATCGTCGACGCCGGCGTTCGGCACTCCA
>JAYMTF010001124.1:0-26115 GCA_036897485.1 Pelargonium nanum | reverse complement strand
TGGCTTAGGCTAAGCCAAATATTTGTTGGCTTAGATTCCATATTCTCTCTCTATATATATATATAAATTGATGTATAAATGCTAGAATTACATCTTAATCTAAATTTACACAAATGTTAGTAGCATTCATTGTGCATCTATATTTACTTGCGTGAACTCACAAAATAATCACTTTTATACAATATCGCGATAATTAACATAATAAATCAGTTTGACCGATTTAAAAAAGTACTCATTTCCGTCGTGCATTTGAGTTTCTTCTCCACCAATGTATACAACAATTCACAATCAAATGCTAGATTGACATTTGAAAAGAAACAAAGAAATTGCTTTTTGACCATTGACTTTCATTTATACTAAACTATGAATTAGAGGTTGAATATGAATTGAGTTATGGATGTTATAAGATATAGTGATGAGTCAATAGCTTTGATAATAAGCATCATGACATAAAGTTATTTTGATAACACAAGAATAACCAAATTTCAAGAACTCACATGTGTATGAATATATTCCAAGGGCATGTACTTGGAGACATTCAATCAAAAATTATTGCATTAATTGGCATCATATGACAAATCAACAATTCTTGTTTGAAAAAAAAAGAGGAATGTTTGTTATCCTATAAACACAATGTCTTTTCTTGGAAGTCAAATGTTTTTTCTTGTTGTCCATGACATCTACACTAATATTATCCTTGTAATGAGTGTAGAGGTGTAAACAATGAAAAATAAATTTAGGACTTAAAGGTTAAGACTGTATTTTTAAATGGTTCAAATGGCTCAAAACCATTTATCATATGTTCTTATAATTGAGTGGTTATGCAATTTTTTTTATTTATATATATTTATTTTAGAAATAGTTATGTATATGCAACAAGTCAACATTGAATAATGGGCTTTTATTTTGTAGCCCAAACAATAATGCCATATGTCACAAAGATGGAAAAGGGATACCCCACACAATAGGTATATGAGGTATTTACAAACTTAAAGTATAAAAATGGCGAGACGACGTTACATGATTGGTGGTCGCAATGTCATAGTAAGACCACAATTAATAGACAATTGGGATCGTAAATTTGTAATTATGTCAATCTGATGGATACTCAACATCCTGGCCCTGTTTTTACAGGACCATAAACCAACCCAAAGTTGGTCGGTCGGGTTTGCAAGCTCTATGTTGATGTAGATGAGATCGATCACCTGACCCGCCCCTAAATTTGTCAGCTCTACGCTGATATAGATGAGAGCAACATGGATCATTAGATCTGGCTGACCATTAAACTTGATGGTCAAAACTAACTTTAAGTGTGCGTGTCATGCATGTCACAGTACGGGCAAGTTTTTGAGACTCAATACAAAAAGACACGAATAATAAACGCGTTGGATACTCTAACACAAGCACGTCACATGTTACAAAATTAGTGAGCCCAAACACGCTTATTTCATGTCATGTCAGGTGACACAGATCACTAGCTCCAAGCAAGAGAAACCAAATAAAAAACTTAATACTACACAACTATCCATTCATCTGTTCGCTCTACTTTTGATTAATGGTATCCTCATATTTCTATCAAAAAAAAAAAAAAACTATCCATTCATCAAAATTTAAAACATAAAATAGCACAAAAATCATCTAATAAACAGGAGATTTGCAAGTAGATGAAACACATTCTATAACTGCATTTACAGTTGGACACCAATTTCAATATTAATGGAAACAAATGGACATTACAATGGCAAGAATAAGCAATGCAATAGTGAATGTTAACATGCCTATATCATCTTTCAGACACTATCCATTTACTATAAAAACAAAAACATAGAGATCAAGAAGTAACTATGTACTTATGATGTAAGGTAGCATTTGGATTAAAGTATTTGGAACGAGAACCGGAATCGAGGATGATTCCAAACCCGAACAATGAGATAAGACTATCATTCCCATTCTCATTCCGATTCTTGAACAGAAACTCTAATCCAAACGCTCTACCTATGTACGAAGTAATGTAGCGTTTGGATTAACATATGGAACGAGAATAGCAATCAAGAATGATTCCAAATCCGAACAATGAGACGGTCATTTCCCTTCTCATTCCGATTCTTGAACAGGAACTCTAATCCAAACGCTACCTATGTCTTTCAAGGCACAGGACCATTGTCTCATCTACAAAACTAAATCTAGTTTGAGATGTTATGTTTCTTACCGATCCTTTTTCTCCACAGAATGATCAGAAAAGCACTATACAAATGAGCGAGCCTTGACTACTTTTCTCCTTGATTTTTAGCTGTAATCGCCTTTTGCGCAACTTTCCGTTTGGTTTGGATTTGGCAGACATATTCTGCAACTAAGACATGAAACTTCGGTTTAGGCACACTGGTTAAAGAGGGATTCCGGCCTGCTTTTTTCAGTGCTCGTACAGCAAGTTTTTCAGCTATCTGGTAGTGAGTTGAGCAGTAACGAAATGCAGTTGATCTCAGTATTGGTTTCCCGCAAAGAATAGGCCCTGCATGTGAACTGAATACGAGAAGCAACGATACGATCAGTACAAGAACCACCATGATAGAAGAGTGTATGCACGTACAGTATACAAAACAAGCTACCATGCTGTTTTCACTTCATTAACAACATTTTTAGCTCTTGAAAAATTTATCGAAACAATAACCATCAATATATAGGACTATCGCAATCTCAAGCACGTTTATTAGTTCAGCCAATTACCAACGGGAACCGACACCAAACTAACAGTGCAACAGGAAACCAATTTCAAGATATTATAAAAGTAGGTACTAATCATTAACCATGTTCACTATAAGCTAAAACAACACCACCAACAATAACCAAGCAATTTTCCGACACATGTTGGGGCCGGCTACTTGAATACTTTAGCAAAATTCTTCGAGTGTTCTGCTCATATTCGTATTTTACTCTATTGTATCCTATCTAATGTTTTAAGCTACCAATTGAAATAAGGGAAGCTTACAAAATGGTGGACCTATACACACTGTCCCGACAAAACAAAATGAAGCAATTCAACCCTCACAGAACAAGCAAACTCCCTATAACTACTAAACCTGAAGCTTGTCTGAAACACCTTTCATGACATTGCTCTCTACGAAACAGAATCAACTCTACAAGTTTGAACAAAATGAAAAACATTACAGAACCATTATGCAAAAGCTTTCGGTAAATGAATAAAGTAATAAACATAACTCCAAATCTGGTTAAGTTCCTCAATTTACTATTTTCAGCACCATTTTTTAATTACTTATAGAGTAAAAACTCACCTCTAATACTATATAACACTATCAGAACATGATATAACATTTTTTTAGTTTCTGATAAAAATGATCGGGGCGGCCCTGGTCCCGGACAAAACAAAACGAAGCAATTCAGCCTCACAGAACAAGCAAACTCCCTATAGCTGTAAAACCCATTGACTTGTAACGTAAATGTGTGTAAGCATGTCTCAAACAACTATCACGACATTGCTCATTGCAAAACAGAATCAACCCCACAAGTTTAAGCACAATGAAAATAAAATAATATATATACAATCACTATGTAAAGCTTTCTACAAATGAAAAACCATAACTCCAAATTTGGTTAAGTTCCTCAATTTGCTATTTTCAATACCATTTTTTGTGATCTTTAACTCATATTCACCTCCGGCACTGCACACTATCTAATGCTATAAGCTACCGATCGCAAAAAATGGAAGCACACAAAATGGTGAATTATACATAATGCCCCCAACAACAACAAAAATGAAGCAATTCAAAACTCACAGAACAATCAAACTATCTATAAATTCTGAACCCGTTGATTAGTAATTAACTTCTACGAGTAAGCTTGTCTCAAACAACTATCACAACATTGCTCTTTACAAAACAGAATTAACCCCACCCGTTCAATCAAACTATCTATAGATTCTGAACCCGTTGATTAGTAATTCACTTCTACGAGTAAGCTTGTATCAAACAACTATCATGACATTGCTCTTTGCGAAACAGAATCAACCCCACACGTTTAAACAAAACATTATAAAATCACAATGCAACATTTTCCGAAAACGAACAAACATAACTCTAAAGTAAAACTTCAGTTAAGTTCCTCAGTTTGCTATTTTCAGCACCATTTTTCTTATCACTTAAATATTAAAAACCCAAATTTAATTACATATTCTATGCAACATTGGTTCTTCAAATTATCATTTTCAATTTTCATCACCCATAACTCATAAAATTAACAGATTGTTTCTTTCAATCTTCAGTGCCAAATAAGAAAAAAAAATGAAATTGCAATGATATAAAATCAAAAAATCAAAAAATGCACAAATTTTATCAGAAAAAAAATGTTAAAGGCCAAACCTTTTGATCGGATAGTTACACCCAATGTAGAGCTTCTGGTTCGAATCCAACAATATATGAGAATGGCAAAACTTCGTCAACGCCATCGCCTTCGTCTTGCACCCCGTCACCGAGCACCTCCGAATCTCACCCTCCAACCCTAACCCTAACCCTAGCTTCCCGTTCCGTACAATTCCTTCCTCGAACTCTTCACCACTGTCCCTCTTCTTCTCGTCTTCTTTGAACGGACTCTTCCCGTAGTTCCAGTAGTACTCTCTGTACTTGGATCGGAGCTCCTCCATGAGAACCCAGTAGTGGTCCTTGTAGACGCGAGCGAGTTGCTTGAGCCGGCGGGATCGGCGCGCGAGGACCTCTTCCCGGGTCAGGAACTCGGCGCCGGAGAGGAGTGTGTCTTGATCGGAGACGTCGACGGCCGTCGGCGGCGGAGGAGAGGCGGTGGCGGGGAGCGAGTTGCGATCGGCCATAGCTGAGTCGGCGAGCGAGTCGGTGGTGAGTGAAGCATATAGGAAGACTAGTAAGCTGAAGAAGGTACGTAATGACGATTTTGCCCTTTTTGAGTGTTTGTATTTGCGGGATTGGCTGTTGTATAAGCCTTGTTTGGTTCGGATTATAGTGTAATTGCAAAATCATGAAATTAAAAATATAATAAATGTTTCTTGAAATTAAAAATATAATAAATGACTCTAATTTATGAGTGTTCATGATTAAATTGAAATCATTGATCTAATTCCTTGTAAAATTTATTTAGTTTGGTCTGAATTTGCCTAAACTCGAATTGGGCCGAAATTATTTTGATCTCAAAAGCTAAGTGATAAGTAGTACTCGATCTCCAATTGTTTTTCAAACGAAACAAATGGTTGTAATGATTTGTAGAATCTTGAAAAATTAGTTTTGAATTCATAAATAAATAAAAAAAATTCGCGACTGAAAGAGCAAAGAACTACGAGGGAGAATAGTTTCACTAAAAGAAAAACAAATATCTAAGAAACAAATTAATTATTGAATTAGGAAAATATTGTATTTAAATATTTTTAATTTGGTTAAGATTATCTGGTTTAGTTTTATTTGAGTCACATGTTTTTGATTCAGTTCGAGGTTCATACTACCAAATTGCCCACTAAGTCGGACTAGTTGATATTGCGAACAACCCTTGTCGCAACTCAAAGGCTATCATTAGTATGATCTGACAAAGAGAACATATAAACATGCATGTGTTTTTGTTTCGGTTTGATTTTGGCGTGCAACCATTTTGTATTCTAACAAAAAAAAGTTCGCAAACAGGCAAATAAATGTACAATAAACATACAAGCATTTTTAGGCTTAGCTCATTTAGGTCCAAATTTGATCCACGACCCATTTTGCTCAGTCTTAATACGCATAAAAAAAATTTGAAATTAGATATGACTAAAATATAAAACCGAACTCAGTTTTGTCTTGATCTGCATTCCAAAACCTGAACTCCTTTCGGTCGTATTAGGACGAGTCTTTTCAACTCGAACTCGAGAAACCCGACCCAAAACTTCCATCTATCGCTCAGTCTATATGTATATAGAGTAAAATTTTATTTTACAATGACCGAATTAGGACCGGACCGGTTTTTTAAAGAACCGGATCGGGTTTTGAACCGCCCAACTACTTCCATTTGTCCCCCGGATAACAAAGCTGACACATCCACTCAAATCGCCAAGTCATCACAATCACCCGCTAAAAAACCAACGGCCAGAAACTGCCACCACATAGCCACAACACACAAACCCAAAAAAAAAAACTCACACAAACCAAAAACAGAGAAGCAGAGAGCGAGAGATGCTAAGCAGAACAGCGATCTCCTCTTCAGTCTCTGCAACTCTAAACGCTCCAAATCCGTCTCGATTCTTGCCCAGATTCACCCCAAGCGCCTCCAGATTCTTGGGTCTCGGCAAGATCTCGTTCAGCTCTGGTTCTGTCGTCAGATGGAACAGAGCCCACAGCTCTAACAGGTCGAGAATGGAGAGTTTCACCGCCAGAGCTTCGGCTCAGCCGCTCAAGAACGCTGATGAGCTCATTGATTCGGTGGAGACCTTCATTTTTGACTGCGATGGTATGTTTGTGATGTGGGTTTGATTGTTGGGGGGTGGGTCTGTTTGTGCAGATGAACTGTTTGTTGAAATGCCTAGGTGAGTTTGAGTGTTTGGATTGGTTGTCTGGATGATACCCATTATGGTTTGGTAGGTTTTTTTGATGATTCGGTGGCTATGACTATGAGCATTGCTGTACACAAAATGGTTTAGTGGACACAATTTAGATAAAATGTTGTTTTCTCCTACTCAGATGAGGCATTCATATTTGTGATGGTATGTTTGTGTTGTGTGTGTGTGTGTGTGTGTGTTTTTGTTGAGAAGTTGTTGTTTTCAGAGATGGGGTTGTTTTATTTACTCAGATGAACTATTTGTTAATGCTTCTAGCTAGTTGAGTTCGGGTGTTTATGTTGATTATCTAAATGATACCCATTATGGTTTTGTAGATAATTTTGTTGATAGGTTGGTCATGAATTTGATTTAGTGGCTACGAGGATTTGTATGTACAAAATGGTTTAGTGGAGTTATAGCATATAGTAATTTAGGAGAAATGCTTTTTTAACTGATTAAAATGTTGTGATGGTATGTCAGTGTTGTTGTTTGATTATCGAGAACTTGTTATTCTCAATTCAATGGGGTTCTTTTACTTATGCAGTTGAACTGTTTGTTAATATGCCCATGTGAGTTTGGGTGTTCATGATCATCTAAATGATATTCATTATGGTTTTGTAGATGATTTTTTTGATAGCCTAGGGTGGTCGTGAATCATGATTCGGTGCTTATGATTGCTTCTTTACACAAAATGGTTTAGTGAAGTTCTATTTGGATCAATAGAGAGAATTTCCAAGCTGATATAACCCATTGAATTTGCATTTTGAACAAAAATCTGCTAACCCTTTTGTTGTTTGCCAGTAAAAATAAAGGTATGGCTCAACAACGAATTGCTTGGAAGGGTATGGTGCCTAATATAATGTTTGTCGAGATATTAAAATTAGAAGGCACCACTATAAAACCATGTATGTGTATAATATAGTAGTTCAACAAATAGGGCAATTATATTGGCACTAATTAAGATGGTGAGAATGGAGAGTGCCGGCCAATTATTATTTTTAATCTTTTTTTGGCAGGTTTGGACATGGTATTGATGAATATTCTTTTAGTCCTCTAACAAACACTCTGCTAAATTATTTCAGGAGTTATATGGAAAGGGGATAGCCTGATAGATGGAGTCCCAGAAACTCTTGATTTGCTCCGGGAAAAGGTTTGTTCCTGAGAAATTGACCACATGAAGTAGGTTGCCAAGATTTATGTAGACGCTTGAGCAAGTTTTTGTGATCCTGCACCAATTACTCGTATAATTTCTTTTTCAGGGCAAAAGATTAGTTTTTGTTACCAACAACTCAACAAAGTCTAGGAAACAATATGGGAAGAAATTTGAAACACTTGGTCTTACCGTCAATGAGGTCTTCCCTTGGTTCTTCTCAAGATTTATTTATTTATTTATTTAAATTGTCAGTCAGGAATCTAACTGCAATGTTATTGCTTCAGGAGGAAATTTTTGCGTCGTCTTTTGCTGCTGCTGCATATCTGAAGTCCATAGACTTCCCAAAAGATAAAAAGGTATTACTCCAAGATAACGGATCAAGTTCAATCTGTCTCATTAGAAGCTGAAGTTTGATGGAAGTGTAACAATTTTAATCTTGATATATTATATTTTGATATGGAACCAATCAAGGTTTTGCATAGAAGGGTCTTATTTGTTTGTAAGCCAAATAGCTCCATGTTGGTGGTTGTTTTCCTTGTGGATGGAGCTCATACTATTGACTTCAGTCTAGAGGAAAAAAAAAAAGAAATGGGTTAAAGAAGAGGAATAGAAGATTTCAGAACTTCTTATTGATGAAAAGTCCCACATCGGGAAAATATAAAATGAATAAGCATACATATAATGGTGAAAGCTAAGTTCTACTTATAAGGTTGATTTTTTAGCCGTGAAAGCCCAAGTCTTTTTTGTGTAGCCCAATATTAAGATTTAACATGGTATCAAACTAGGTTTTAACTTGGGCCTTGGCCTGATTGAGTAATCTCTTTCTGTGGTCTTCGGTTCACTCGCTGAAGGACATGCCTGCACTAGTGGTACTTGAGGAAGATGAAAAGGTTCACGTCGGGAAAATATAAAGTGAATAAGCTGCATATGATGGTTGAAGTCAAATTTTACTAATAAGGTTGACCTTTTGGTTGTGGAAGCTCAAACCTTTGTGTGTAGTCCAATATTAAGATTTTGCACTTATATAGTTGAATCATGAATGCGTTATAAAGTTCATTTGCACATCCTGTTGTAGCTATAACACCATGTAACCATATTTATCCTTTGATTCCAAGCCTGCCTCGCGATTGACTATGTACTTTCATGTAATATCTTCATTTATCGAAGCTTTTATAGAATGTCAATCAGCTTACAAGTTAAATGCTGTTAACTATTGTAGTCTTGTTAACCATGTACGAACATGTTAATTGGAAATAGACGATAAGGGATTGAGCTATTTGATGTGCCTTTTTAAAGGTTTATGTGATTGGCGAGGAGGGCATCTTGAAGGAGCTTGAGCTTGCTGGATTCCAGTACCTTGGTGGGCCGGTATGTATCTGTTTTATGCAGTGTAATTTCTAATCTACTGCTGAGCCTGCAATGGGAAATATACAAAAAGAAATTCAAGTTGCTTGTATCTACTTTTGACTTGTTCTCTTGGATCTGACAGAAATTTGTTTGAGGCTTTACGCATCTTCATTAGACACTAATGGATCATGATTCATATCCCGACTTTTAATCTCTGAAATACCAGTGTCTAGGTCTAATTTTTTTTGTTCTGTTTTGGAGAAACATAGAAGTTAGTTTCGACTTTGGCAAGTATAGTCCACTTGACTCATATGTCTTTCTCCGGTATATTACGAAGAAGGTTGTGCATAATATGTTTTTTTCTTAAAAAAAATTCCTCTAGCATTATAATATCGAAAAGAACAAGAATGACTAGAATTTAATTTTCAAGCAGTATCTATATCTTCACATATTGCAAAAAGTTTACGGCCTGTTACTTTGCTATGCACCATCACTTTTAGGCTTTAGCTATGCCAAATAATGTTAATCATGTGATGTTAACTTAAGGATATTCCAATCACTTTTTATCAACATAGATGCCTTATATTGTGTGTTACCTACTTTCTTTTTGACAGGCAGATGGCGACAAAAAGATCGAGCTAAAGCCTGGTTTTTACATGGAGCATGATAAGAATGTACAATACGATTCTTCTTCTTTTGAGTGGTTCTTTCATGTTTCATTTGTTTCTGACTTTCTGCTAACCTTGAAACTGATTATACAAACAGAAAATATTGCCTCTTATTTCCAAATCATAATTAGTGATTAGTTTCTTTGTCGTTGACTAGGTTGGAGCTGTTGTCGTTGGGTTTGATCGTTATTTTAACTACTACAAAATTCAGTAAGTTCGCCGTTGTTTGTATTTGATTTTCTCTCTTAAAATTCGTGGAACGAAACATTTTCAGCTGTCTCTTCGACAAGCTTTATCATTAAGCACACATGAAACATAAATTCTGAGGGTCTTTTAAGATGATCAAACTCTGTTTCTGCAACTGAAGGTATGGGACACTTTGCATACGTGAAAACCCTGGATGTCTATTTATTGCTACAAATCGCGATGCTGTCACTCATCTTACAGATGCACAGGAATGGGCAGGTTCAGTCCTTTACTTTGCATCCACCAAAACTGCATTTTGCTCATTAATGAATGGTCTCAATGACACAACATTGTAACTTTTGTCATCATTTCTATGCATTTTCTTTGCGTTCTTCTGATAAGCACTTCACTGTCTATTTGAATTCAGGTGGCGGCTCAATGGTTGGTGCTCTTGGTGGATCCACACAGCGTGAGCCTCTGGTTGTGGGAAAGCCTTCAACTTTCATGATGGACTACGTAGCTAAAAAGTATGGCTTCCAAATGATTTACTCTTTCTATATACATATATATACACGCGCACACACAAGTTTTTTTTTTTTTTTTTTTTATCAGTTGAGCTACACAACAGGGGTAGCTCTCCCCTATAAACCCAAATAACCCACCCCATACGCATGCATGGAGACTCGAACCTGAGATCTCTAAGGGAATCCGAAGCGCTTAAACCGCTTGGCCCAACCTGTTTTGGTACACACACAAGTTATATGTATTGCAGTTAATGATAAAGAACATTGGGGTTAAGACACTGATTTCAGACTCTGCACCTGGTAATAGATATTCAATATACTCAGCAATAGTTAAAGTGTTAAACAATGAAATCCAAAGTTGTAGGGAAAATGCCAGAGGTGTACTTGAATTCACCACAATGAACTTCAATATATGGCACCAACTGATACAGTAATCGGAATCTGTCAAGTAAATACTATGGTGGATCAGGAATAGGAAAGATATACTCTCTGAGTTTTATCCTTGAGTTTTACATAAATGGGAAAGTGAATACTCATTTTGGGACGGATCTTGGGGTAATAGTATAAGAGAAGAAGCGTATTTGAATAGTTTAATGCAAGAAAGTCGTCACAATCTATTCTGGTTTTGCACCGAACACAGTGCATAGATTGACCATTTTGACTGGAAAAAAGCATCCTGACAAGAATGCTGCGAAATGTAACCATAGAAAACACCGCAACTTTGAACACTACACAGATAAGAAAGAAAACTGAATTGGAGTTAGCAAACATATCGCCTTTTCCATGTCAAGTACTTTGATCTCTATCATTGGTCTGATGGATTCAATCTGCAACAGGTTTGGCATTCTCAAGTCACAAATATGCATGGTTGGGGACAGATTGGATACTGACATATTGTTCGGACAAAATGGCGGTTGCAAAACTCTTCTCGTTCTCTCAGGGACCTTACCCGCCATCTTTTCCTCGTTTCACTTCATTTATGCAGCGTTTGGATCATAATTTTTGTTCAGAAACGGAAATCAAGAATGAGACTTTTGTTCATGAAAATGACTTTTCTCGTTCTCGTTTCACATTTTCTAACCCTAACGAATTGATCGATCCTCTCTGAAAGGTGTGACATCTTTGTCAATGCTTCAAAGTCCTAGCAACTCCATACAACCAGATTTTTACACCAACAAGATTTCAGATTTCCTCTCTCTCAAGGCCACAACTGTCTGAGTGTAAGCACAATGCACTTTCTTATGTTTCTTTGTAGGCCAATGTGTTTCACAATAAAGAGCAAATGTGGAGATATATATAGTCTTTAATTTATTATATTATCATCGACTCGTGTACTGAGCTGTCTTTTTATTGAACGTTGCGTTCGGTTTGGAATGTAAATTATTAATTTTCCAAGCAATTTCTACATTTTGTGATGCTTGAAATGGAGATGATTGAATTATGAAGCTTATTCTCATAACGGTCAAATTGGGGTTTTGTGTCGGGTTTTTTTTCCCCGACTTTGAAGAGTCCTAATCTCTTAACCTTAAAACAGTTGAAATGAGTGTGAGTTTCGTTTTTTACTTGCAAAATGATTGGTTTGCTCGACTTGGTCTATATTATGCAATTCAACCCGTAAAATTGTGGATTGACCAAGTTTGTATCAATGGCTAGTTATAGTTAATCTTTGATGGATGACACATTTATCGTCTCTCTCTCAATGATTTGTCATCTTTTTCCCTCCAAGATAATTAACAAAAATAACGAAAAAGTTTATGGTATTAAGTAGTAGACTACATAAATAGTAGTTAATCCAATTAATATCACATCCAATTTTTACTTTATAGAAAAGATCACATCCAATTTTTGTATGTATTTATATGTGTGTGAATCATCTAATTATAGATCTAAATAAATAAATAAAGTTCAGATACGTTTTAATTTAGAATTTTAAATGTATTAGCAATCATTTTTGGGAAAATCATATTTTCGTATAATTATAAATAATATGTCCTATAAAAAACTCCTCAACAATCTTTGTATTTATATAAAAATGACTACAAACCAATGTATAAGAACACCAATAATATACTTCTAAATTAGTCATGTGTTTTGCAAGTTGGGTTGTGGTGGCATAGTTGGTGAATCTCATGTAAGAAACAGCCACGTGTACTAAACTCACCATGTGTGGCCAAAGTTGGTGGATCTTAAACAATAGAAATGAAAACACATGATTTAGACGGCGACCTGTAACTCGACACAAATTTGACTATAATTATATTTAATTTGATTGTGTTCGTTTCGGTCATCTAAACCGTTAATTTGGATTCAATGAGAAGATTAACCAGATCTAATAAAATCGATTGTACGAGCTACTTGCGGGTCATCATTAACTAACTATCAAATGATGGATAGACAAGAAGATCAAGTTTATCTCGAAGGAATGACCGTTGGGTAAGGCATACCCATTAATTTTATTTGTAGAACTCGAACTAAAACTGAATGACAACAATGCCTCTCAAATTAACTTTTGAGTAAAGTAGGAAAAACTTGCACAACCCCACACATGTTACAGGTAAAAATCCTAAACTCGATCAAAAACCCGTAACTTTTCAAACTGGGTCTGGGTTATGTCTTTCAAATATGAATATGATCCAAATTCAAATTGTCAACTATAGACCCAAAACCCAACCTGCATTTGTGTCGGTCCGGAGTCACATAAATTGAACCCAACCAATTTACGGGTTAAAATTCAAATTTGATCCGGCACGGGGCCAAAATTTGAACAGATTCACATTCAATTCAAATTAGTCTTTATCAATCAATACCTGAACAAGTTCGATCCAAAATTCGAATTGTCACTTCCACATTCAAATAAACCCACACATTTCATCGGTGGTTGAATTTGAGCCCGACCCGCATCTCACAACTCGAACGAACCCAGCCCTCCTCGGGCCCTTCGGGTTGGGTTAGACATTTTTAACCAAAAGCAGTAGAAACTCAACCGAAGGTAGATCCATTTGGCAGAACACTCACATTGAAATGACAACAATGCCCCTCAAATTAAAAAAATGGAAAAAAATCAGAAACGAAAGAGACCAGAAAGCAGAAGAGTGATGATGGTGATAGCAAGCAACAACAGCAATATCAAAACCCACAGCACCTCCGTCTCCTCCTCCACCACCCTCCACAGCTCACCACCGATCTCTACCATTGAAGCGACGTCGTACCAGACCTCTCTCTCTCTCTCTCCTCTCCACGTCTCTCTCTCTCTATATTATATATATAATCGCTCACAAAACTCCATAATTGCTCTCTGAACTCAGATCCGTCGCGAACCAGAATTGTCAGATTCGAATCTGGTTTCGAGGATTTGTGTGGCTTCCGCGGTTAATTCTTTCGTTTTGTGCTTTTGCTGCGATCGATCAGAGTTTTGTCCGATCCGGCTTCGCTGAATCTGATCTGGTTGTTCGCGTTTTGAACCGAGGTACGTGTTTGTTTGATTCGTGCTTGTTTTGTGTTTATGCTGCAGATTTGTGGTTGCGTCTGTGTAATTCGGAATCTGGAGGTTTATTTGGTGGTGTTTTGTTGGTGAAATGTGTGTGTATGAGCTGAGCGATTAGTGTGCTTGGAATTTCTGAAAGTTATTGTTGAGATTGAAGATTGTGTGTGTAGATTTGTCTTGAGAAGTGTATGCACGAGTTCATTGAGCTGAGGTTGTTGTCTAAATGCTGGAAATTCAGAATTAGAAGGATTTATGGTTGCATCTGTATAATTTGGGATCAGAAGGATGTAAAATGTGTGTGTATGAGCTGAGCGATTAGTGTGCTTGAAATTTCTGAAAGTTATTGGTGAGATTGAAGATTGTTTGTGTAGATTTGTCTGTAGAAGTGTATGCACGAGTTCATTGAGCTGAGGTTGTTGTTTAAATGCTAGAAATTCAGAATTAGAAGGATTTATGGCTGCATCTGTATAATTCCGAATCAGAAGGATTATTTTTGGTGTTGATTTATTGGTAAAATGTGTGTGTATTAGCTGAGCGATTAGTGTGCTTGGAATTTCTGAAAGTTATTGGTGAGATTGGAGATTATTTGTGTGGATTTGTCTGTAGAAGTGTATGCACGAGTTCATTGAGCTGAGGTTGTTGTCTAAATGCTAGAAATTCAGAATAGGAAGGATTTATGGTTGCATCTGTATAATTCGGGATCAGAAGGATTATTTTTGGTGTTGATTTATTGGTGAAATGTGAGCGTATGAGCTGAGCGATTAGTGTGCTTGAAATTTCTGAAAGTTATTGTTGAGATTGAAGATTGTTTATGTAGATTTGTTTGTACTTGTAGAAGTGTATGCACGAGCTCATTGAGCTGAGCTTGTTGTCTACATGCTAGAAATTCAGAATAGGAAGGATTTATGGTTGCATCTGTATAATTCGGGATCAGATGGATTATTTTTGGTGTCGATTGTATGAGCTGAACGATTAGTATGCTTGAAATTTCTGAAAGCTGTTGTTGAGATTGAAGATTGTTTGTGTAGATTTGTCTATGAAAGTGTATGAGTTCATTGAGCTGAGCTTGTTGTCTAAATGCTAGAAATTCAGAATCAGAAGGATTTGTTTTAGAGATGAAATATCGGTAAAATGTGTGTGTATGAGCTGAGCGATTAGCATGCTTGGAATTTCTGAAAGTTATTGTTGAGATTGAAGTTTCTTTTTGTAGATTTTAATGTGCTTGTAGTCTAAATGCTTGAGGTTTTGGAAAGTGATTGATGAGATTGAAGTATTTTTTTATAGATTTATCTGTTAAGTATACGTTTACAATGAGCAAATTGTCTAAATGCTTGAATTCAGAGTCAGAAGCATTTCTGGTTGCTTGAGATTCTGGAAAGTGATTGGGAAGATTGAAGTTTTTCTTTTCAAAGACTTATCTGTTGTGTATGTTTGCACTGAACCATTTGTCTGAATGCTTGAGAATGAATTTCTTAATTTTTTTTGGGGGTAGATTTAGCTGTTAAAGTGCATGTTTGAGCTGAGCCAGTAGACAAAAGGGTTGAAATTTCTGGAAATGATTGTTGACATTGAGAACTACTGAAATAGGGAACATGATCTTGAGATCAGACCACATAGTTACTAATTAGAGGAAGATATGCACATGCCTATGATGATTTGATATCTTTCAGTGTTGAAGAGGGTTTATGCCTTATGGGCGACAAGGGCAAGGGGGACCACTTAAATTAATATATGCTTAGAGGTAGTTATTACTAGGATGCCATAAAGATTGTCTTTGGATAGGTAACAATGGTTGGAAAGTATGTGTCAACGGATCAAACTAGTAGCACTGTAGCAGTTGAGGTAATGTTCCTCTTGAGTTTATAGGTTGAAATCAGTTTCCTATCCGTTTGTAAGTTTTCAGTTTAATGGGGTAACTTGTCAAAATTTATGGTTAACTCTTGCCTGACGTATTTTAAGGGTATATACTTGTAATGCTATTGATGATTCCATGTTTTTTATGTGATAAAAGGTTTGCAATAAAATTGGGTGATGAGCGGGATGATAGAATGCAGCGTTTGCCACTCAAAATTGGTGTCCCCAGGTACTAAATCTGTGGCACGGGCGTACGACCGGCATAGAAATGAAGTATCATCCAAAACCCGAGTCCTCAATGTGCTTCTGGTCGTTGGTGACTGCATATTGGTTGGCTTACAGGTTTGATTCTACCAACTGTATCTCATTATTTGGTAAAATGATAAGATATACATGTAGGAAATTGGATATTTTCTGAAAGCTTTAATGAAATTTTGGTAAAACATGAGGTGGCAGTCAACATGGTAAATGTCACATCATCCATTAATAGGAAATAATCATTTTGGACTAATTACCAGATGGCAGATGCCATATATGGAAAATAATTTATAGACCTTTGTTACAAATAGCATCAGTCATAATGTATGTGTTCATACTCATGCTCATATGCATACATATAAAATGACATTAGGGGCACAGTTTTTAAGTGTGTGATTTCGGCATATGGTTAGTAAGTTGTTTTAAACTAGAAGGAATACAGTGACGCAGTCCGATACACTATGAATGACATTGCTCAGAACATTCAACTGGGTTGGATAACATTTGCCTGTATGTTTTCAGGCTTGAATTGCCTATACAATATCCCATAATTGCAGTAATTTGAGACCTTTTGTGTCGTAAAAGTGCATGAATGCTTAACTTCCAAAAATGCTATTAGTATATTACCTTTTTGCATAATAATATAGTTCTCATCAATAACAAAGACATTCCTTATTATTATTATTATTTTTATTCTTATTCCTTGTCCATCTTTTGATGTTACATTCTGACAGTTAGCTTGTTGATTTTGAATATGGGAATTTACCATCTACTTTGATGTCTTTGTTTATTTAATTCAAGCTTATATCAGTGAAGTGTGAAGCTAACATGTCTTTTATCCTCTTCATTATTTTCTCTTTTAATTGCAGCCTATATTGGTTTATATGACTAAGGTGGATGGAGGTTTCAAGTTTAGTCCTCTTAGTGTTAACTTTTTGACAGAGGCCACAAAAGTTGTTTTTGCGATTCTTATGCTCATAATTCAGGTATGTTTACAGTTTAACACACACATATTTGTAGTCCAGTGGTTAGGCTACTTATGGGGGTATCTGGAATCTGGATCGCTCTCCATGAACTCATCTCCCTTCCCAACCCCAATGTCTGGTGTTTGCAAGATAATATGTTTTTGTTTAAGGTTTATGTCATATCTGGATGTGAACTTTATGCCGTAGTGATTTTTTTTTGTAATTTTTTTTCAGGATCAACGTAAGAGAGTTGGAGAGAAATCTCTCCTATCAATTTCTACATTTGTACAGGTAACATATATATTTATTGCAGTTTAAATTTTAACAATTCGATGTTTGAATTGGTATCATCTTGCTGGAGCCTGAAATTAACTTGACACTCAAATATATAATGATTTTCACAATTAAAGTCAAGTGCATATTTTTTTCTATTGAGGGCGTAACTACCTTAGACGAGTTTGATTTTTGCTTTATATTGCCCTACAGTTTTGAGAACTATATCTGTTTTTGCTGTTTTATGGTATTTACCCCTTTAAGAGTTGCCACACATTTTATGTACTTAACAAAATAGTATGGTTGTTTAGGTTGCACTTATAACCTCAACATTTATTTTTATGTCTCTCCTGCAGGCAGCTCGAAACAACGTGCTGTTGGCGGTTCCTGCTTTCCTTTATGCTATTAATAATTATTTAAAGTTCATAATGCAGGTACATATGTTTTTGTTTATCTTTTTGTTTTAGCTAGTTTCTTGTCCAATATCTATACAACTTGTGGACTTCTCTTTAATGTGAAATGCACACTCAATGTTTGGTGAACACGATTTCATTTTGGAATGTGGGATCTCAAAATTGAACTCTTTGCTATGCACACAATGAAGATCTAGAATCTGTACACATGTAGAGTTTCGTGTTCGGAGTAGTTATAATTTTAAAAAAATTTATTGCTATTTTTCCTGTGCAGCTATACTTCAATCCTGCAACTGTGAAGATGTTGAGCAACCTGAAGGTAACTTATTGCATGTTATCTAATGATATACAGTGTCTTTAACTGTTATAATGAGCTTCCTTCCCAGTTTACTAACTGTGGATTCAAACTTCTTGAAGTAATTTGGTTAAATTTCCGATGATCAGTTTGTAAATTATGTTTGACATCTGAAATTGGTAAAAAAGTTGTTGTAAAAGATATTTCCCCTATTTTGCCCTTGTGAAGGTTAGCATAATCCATTGCTGTTGTCTTCTGTTCTGTCTTGCTTTAACCTTTTACGGCGAACTGACACCATATGCAGGTTTTGGTTATTGCTGTTTTATTAAGGATGGTCATGAGACGGCGTTTCTCCATAATTCAGGTGAGAAACAAAGATTTCTTATTATCTTCATCGGTTTGGAGTTTGAATTTGGGAAGGAAAATAGTTTATACAAATAGCGAACTGAATTATTGCTTTGTGTTTTTGGTTGAGTGTGAATAATCTATTTATGATTTTCTTTGATCATTCTGTAACAGTGGGAGGCTCTAGCCCTTTTGCTCATTGGCATCAGTGTAAACCAATTGCGGTCTCTACCTAACGGTAGCACTGCCTTGAGTGTTCCACTTGCAACAGGAGCCTACGTATGCACATTGATCTTTGTGAGTAACTATATATAACCCACATTCCAATTGTTCCTCAAAAGTCCATTAGTATTATAAATGCTGGAACAGCTGAAATGCAAAGCTGATATTTATTGTTAGTTATGTATAATTAGTTATTAGATTGCAATTAAGACTTATATTTGATTTAGGTGTTAGTATGTGTATGTCAAATTTGAAGGAAAGTTCTGATTCTCTATATGTTAATTTTTTGCAATTGCAGCTGGTACTATCTGACCCAGTTAGCTGCCTGTTAAGCACTTATATACTAACAAACATAACTAACTTTAGGTTATAAATACAGGTAACGGTTCCATCAATGGCATCAGTCTTCAATGAGTACGCGTTGAAGAGCCAATTTGATACAAGTATTTACCTTCAGGTGAGAGATGATTCGTCTGTAGTACATGTTTGGACTTAGTATATATCCTCATCTGATTCTGAGAATGTGATTGTTAGAAGTTGTGTTTATTTCATGTTATTGCTTTTTCCGAATATTAGACAACACCTGGATTAAGCACAAGCACTTTGCATATATTCTAATGAAGAAAGTTCACTTCTGTGTCTTGCAGAACTTGTTTCTATATGGGTATGGTGCTATATTCAACTTCCTTGGCATTCTTGGACTTGCCATTTTTAAAGGTTTGTAATTGAAGTACATTTTGAAAAATATGATTGCTTAAGGTGTGTGTGAATGGCTGGGAAGTGTGTTGGATTGATAATAAAAAAACTAAGAAGTCTATTGTGCAATGAGGTTAAAGCCTATGTATATACATTCACCACATGTATATATAAACATTTTGCTGCCTTCAAGTTTGATCAATGTTTCTATTTCATCCTTGCATGTTTAGATGCAGCAATGTCGACCCTATAATCCTCTCTCTCTCTCTCTCTCTCTCTCTCTCTCTCTCTTCATTAATTTCATCTTGTTAATGTTTTTAGGTCCCAGTCACTTGGATATCCTGGAAGGACATTCAAAGGCTACCATGCTATTAATAGTCAATAATGCAGCCCAAGGGATTCTGTCGTCTTTCTTTTTCAAATATGCAGGTACTATTTTTACTATACGATTTTAAATTTCTCACTCAGTTCTGTAAATTACATGTCAGGCAACTATAAAAAATGCTCGGGAATTCGACTGCAATATTTTCCTCCTAAAAATTATATTTGGCAAGATTTGCTCAGTTTTTTATACATGTTAAGGCAAATTAATATCTCATTATTAGCTTTTATGCAACAATTGGACTTCTTCATTGCCTTACTCAGAATTTTCTTTTGATGCTTGCAGATACAATTTTGAAAAAATACTCTTCCACAGTTGCCACAATATTTACGGGAATAGCATCCGCTTTGCTGTTTGGTCATACTCTGACTGCGAACTTCATATTGGGGATCTCTATTGTGTTTATTTCAATGCATCAGGTAAGATGTTGAAGAAGTATTGATCCGACTTGCGTGTTATTTATTTGTGGAGTTATATTGGACCTTAGCGGTCAAACCATATTAGAAATATGAGTGAATTTCATAAATGATCTCTCTACCTTAAACCTGTAACGGTTGATCCTCTACTTTCAAATCCATCACAATGGATCAAAACCCTATTTCTCCCATCTAAACCCCTCTAATTGATCAATATGTAACAATAGATGTAGTAGCTAGGAGTTTTTTTTTTCTTCTTCCAGTGTGATAAAGAGAGAAGTTTCATTTTTGCTGAGTTGGTTTATGCATTCAATTTCTGTTCAGTTCTTTTCGCCACTTTCAAAGGTCAAGGATGAACCAGCGAAGGATGGTCTTGAATTAATGGATAGTCATAACAAGAGGTATGTGCATATATATCCACTTCATTTTCTTTTTCTGTATAATTCATTGTGGCATGTACTTCATTACCAAACTCCAAATTTGCATCATATTATAGTTTAAAGAATAAAGAATATGAGCGAAATTTTTTTTGGCTTAGGCTAAGCAAAGTCAATGAGGACCCGTTATCGTCCCAATGAATTTGTGGGAGCAGAGCTCCCCGTTGGATCCAAATTTTTTAATGAGGTGCCATATCCTCATTGGCGGCTTAAGCCTGAACCAAAAACTTTTTGCTTTTGGTTTAGACTTCTTGCTCTATGTAATACAGTATATATCTTCATAAGAATGAAATGTAGCACTGCCCACAAACACAAAACTAACCTAAAGAATTTTTCGCGACACTTAACTAACCTTAAGTTTAATTACCCTGTTATGTCAATTATTTTTGATGAAATGTTCACTCTCGTGCCTTTCATGTGTGCAACTAAATTTATGAAAATTCAATTTTACCCTCTTTTTATTTTTAATTAATTTCTCTTTTCTTATATCCCCATTCATCTACTAGTTGTATGGAATTCCAAGTTCTTTTTATTAATTTGGGGGTATGAGATGAGAATTTAAGAGTATATGAGTGGCAAAACAGTCTTTTTATATCCAGGAGTTAAGAGAGATCCTAACTAAACATAAAGTTTGTTTAGTGTCGTGGAAATTCTTTAGGTTAGTCATGAGTTTGTGAACAATACTACGGGTTATCCGTAAGTATTCCCCAAAATTAAAATTCGGTCATGCTCATTTACAACCATCTAACGAGTTTAGAACAACTTGAACTCAAAAACAACTTCCACCTAAGGATTTTGTTTTTGCTACGTGCACACTGTTTGGTGCAATCTATGTGAGATGCTCGTAATACCTGAAAAAACAATAATAGAATGCATTAGTTTCAAGGGTTTGATCGTCCGTACTTTGACGTGAATATCATTTTCCCTATATATCTTGTAAAAAAAAAAGAAAGAATATAACTATCTTGCATAATCGAACTGTTTTAATCTTGCATATCCTCCCAGGTCCAAAAACGAGTCCTTTATAAATATGGCAGCTGGGGCAAATGACGATGTAAGTATCTTCATCAATTTCTTCAGTAAATTTGGTTAAATGCTCTAAATTTGCTTATCGATTGATTCACTTGTTTTCTTAATGTCTGAAACTTTGATTTCCAGGCTAACCATCATGTTGGCACTGATGAGAGGAAGCCACTTCTTCCGATCTAGAGTTACTTTTCGGTATGGCTTGATTTCATGATTCTTAAGAACATTTCAAATGCGTTTCTTATTTTGATAACTTTGATTTCCCGCGGAACACAAGTATATAATCTGCAAATAGCAAGTAATAATTTAAGGAATGACAAAGATGAAACTATAGAATATTTTATAGCCTCGAACATTAAAGCAGTGTATTTAGGTCTTTATTGTATTTATAGAGTTGGCAAGTTGTGGATCCCTTGTAAAAATGAATTGCCTCCGAAGGAGAGAAGGTTTACATGGTATCCGATATGTATACCTAGTAGTGCGGGCCGCAGGTCCAAACAAGCCGGGCCAGAAAACGCATGTGTTTTTATCGGACAACTTTTTGTCAGTTCTGATGTGTTAGTGGGAAAAGATAGTGCCGATAAAAAGTTGCAAAATATGAACACGTGAGTTTTTTTTTTTTTAAAATTTCTGAAAAATAAAGAATTGGTTCTCATCACATGAGAGCTATAATGTAGTTTTTTACTATGCAAAAGGCTGTGTCCAAACCTAATTGGTTTTAAAGACATACTATCAAAATCGGGATTAAGACGGTTCATAAATGACACTCCCGAAACTGGGATTCCCTTGCACCGGGCCCTCATTTTTAGAGGGCGTGTCATTTTCATCCGGTTATGGATTAGGATGTTCAGTTAAAAAAGGGGAAATTTTCGAATATTTAGCTTCTATTGTATTTCATATAGTTGGAAGTTGGTAACTAGTTTTAAAGAGATCTTAGTGAACTTCAGCTAGAGTTGTCGAATCGGGTTGAAAAAAATAGCCCAGACCGAAAGGGATACCACCCATACGGGTTCGTTCAGCGGGCTTTTCATAAAAAAATGTGCAAGTGAGAGCAGTCTCCTAACCCGAACCGTACTTTTTTAATGGCAACTATAAACCGATCCCACAATTAGTCGGGTCTATGAGACCTGAACCTTCTAACCCAAGGTTTAGGTTGGAAACTGGTTCTTATCCTAGAATTTAAACAAACACATCATCACATACATCTTGATACAATCATTCTTTTGAAATTTCATTTCAGGACACGGTTGGAGCTGTGGATGGTAAGAGAAGAGCGCATCGTTATTTTTTTTCTTTTACGAAACTGAATAGAATAAAAGCTTCAATAGAAATTCTTTATATATATTCTTTTGGGTCCCTTCATTGGGATCCATCACCCTTAGTTTGTTTTGCTTTATTGGTTGGCTTGGGATTCAAGTAACTGAGCCAATTAGACCTCTTCCTTCCATATAGAAACAAAAAAAAATGTAATATTTGTATTCTAGCAAATTTTGTATTCATTTTGTGTATAATGGTCAGTTCTGAACTGAGATCATTTGTGTGCTTAGACCAATGATCTTGAAATGAAGTAGCTTTCAAGTTTCAGGCCTTGGCCCCAACTCCATGAACCAAGCTCGGGTTTTCTCGGGAGCATGTTGGGCCATGGTCAGGCCTGCTCCTCGGACCTCGCCGGAGATAAGTGTCCGGGGAGTGTTGTGCAAATTTGATCATTTATATTTTGAGATTTGGCATCAACGTATCCTTTATTTTTGTTACTTGAATGGATTGAAATACGCGTCTCTTGGTGTTTTTAAGCCCAACATTGACTACCCGCGTGTAATTTTCCTCATGCTCCTTCGTGTTTATTTGGTGTAGAGATGATAATTTGGATATGAATATGTGGGAATTCAAGACAGTAAATATTGTTGATCGGATTTGACATGAGAAGAACCAACTCCAATTCGACTTGACAGAGTTGGGTCCATGCGAGTTTTGAGTCGGGTTGTAGGTTTTATATAGAAAAGGTGTGGATTAGTATGGTTTGCACAACCTGATCGACAATTTTCTTACAAAACACTCAATTTGATATGAAAATATATAAGATCTATTTTTGTATCCCGGTCACAACATTAGGTTGAAATTTGAGTGTCCATGAGTTCAGCTCCAAATTGTGGCTTGGGTAGGTCAAGTTGCGCATTTTCAAAGCTTGCACTCATTTCATGTCGTGGATGGATTGGACATTTTCTACTATAAACTTGAATTGTTTGGACCGGTTTTATTAGATACTCGTCAGGTCCATCGTGAAATAGATGCAGACCAGCAACCCGTACTTGCTGATTAGTTTAGGATCTCACGTTTCGTAGCCATATTTAGAAAAACCCTAACCGAACCAAACTTCAAATTCAATTTGTTTTTTTTTTTTGAAAGACAAATTCAATTTGTTAATTATGAGACAACGTAAAGAATTATAATATTCTAGTTAAGTTTGTGTAACACCCAACAGCACTAACATCCATTTGACTAGTTGTTCTCATGAAACAACATAAAATTAGCAACCATTAATTACGATAAAAAGGTTAAATCTTACAATCATTATCATATAAACGGTTTTGTCAACTCTTATTCAAAAATTATTTGTTCACTTTATTTTGAACTCTTCCATTATTAGTGTAGCATTTGGTAGTTGGTACCCACCATATATTTTCATAGACAAAACGTGTAACTGCGGACGGATCATAATTTAAGTCACGATTGTCTTTAAATAAATATGAAGAAATGATGGATATGATTGTCTCACACCTTTTTAAATGAAGAAATGTTATGAAATTGGTGTCATATTTTGTTTAGTAAGTTAATTACGCCTAACTTACAAGTAATTTTATAAAGATAAATGAGTTAGAATGCACTGAAAATTTGTCACAGAGCACATGACTTGACAATTGACACAAACACGACATGATTTTATTAGAAATGACAACAAGACTAGTTTTATAAAATATTAAAAAATTTATCCACATTTTTACAATCATGATCAATATAATAATAATATAAAATATAATTTTTCTTACTTTTGTTTTTGACTAGTTGAGATACACAACAGAATGTAGCTCTACACTAAACTCAAATAACTCACCCCATACCATGAGCAGGGAGACTCGAATTCGAGACTTCAAATGGATTCAGAAATGATTAAACCACTTGACCCAAACCTTGGGAAAAAAAAGTGTCACCAAACAACTAGAAGCGTACCAAACCCCTTCTCACGTGCTTAAGCCACTTGACCCAAACCCCTTGGGAAAAAAACTGTCACCAAACAACTGGAAGTGTACCAAACTCCTTCTACGTGTCTAAGCCACTTGGCCCAAATCCCTCTCGGAAAAGAACAAACAACTAGACGTGTACCAAACCGCTTCTTACTTTTATTACCAAACAATGGTACCAAACCCCTTCCAAAAATGAAGTGTTACAATCACCCACTAAATTTGATTTTTGTCTCAATTATTTGATAATAATTTTATGAATATCTATTGAGATATTTCATTTCCAATATTTGCTTATTTTCTTCCATTTTGCTACACACAAATTTAACAATGGAACAAACGTGTGGTTCCATGTCACACTCTCTTCCTCCGTCCATTTCCCTATTAATTGCACCGGATTATTCCTCCATTTCTCCAATCTCACCTCTCTCTCTCTCTCTCTCTCTCTACGACGCCGTTTCACACCTTCCGCCACCATTCTCCGATCTCTCCTTCTCGACACGACGCCGTTTCGCATCACCAGCCACCATTTCTCCGATTTCTCATTCCTCTCCGACGTCGTTTCACACCATCCGCCGATATCTCCTTCCTCCACACGACGCCGTTTCGCATCACCGCCGCCGCCACATCCATGTCTCCTCCGCCGCACGTGCTGCTCTTCCCTTTCCACACGCCGGGCCACCTCATTCCCCTCCTCGACCTCGCCGGGAACCTCTGCGGGCGCGTGGTCGCCTTCACCTTCGTCGTTACTCCGGCCACCCTCCCCCTCATCCCCCAGTACTGTTCTCGCCACCACCTTTTTCAAACCCTCCTCCTCCTCCCCGCCGCCAATGATGCTCCGGCTCCGGCCACCCTTGCCGCCGCGATAGCCGCCACGTTGGAGCTTCACGACCCAATCATGGAGTGGTTCCGGAACCAGGCCTCGCAGCCGTCGACTATTATCTCCGACATGTTCCTCGGATGGACCCACCGTCTCGCCGCCGCCCTCCGGATTCCCCACATTGTCTTCTCCCCCTCCGGTGCGTTCGGCCTCTCTGTTATGTATTGCCTTTGGCGGGATATGCCGCGCCGGAACGATAAAAACGAGGTCGTTTCGTTCCCCGAGCTTCCGAATTTGCCAAAATACTCGTGGTGCCAGGTGTCGCCTTTGTATCGGAGCTACGTGGAGGGCGACCCGGCTTCAGAGATAGTAAAGGAGGGATTTCGGGCCAACATGACGAGCTGGGGTCTCGTTGTGAACTCGTTCCTCGAGTTTGAGCGAGTCTATGTAGAGTCGCTCAAAACCTTGTTGGGCCACGATAGGGTTTGGGCGGTGGGCCCGCTCCTCCCACATGAGGTAACTGAAAGAGGCGGGGCCCCTCAGAGCTCCGTTGAAGAGGCCCAAACGTGGC
>JAYMTF010001123.1:0-26119 GCA_036897485.1 Pelargonium nanum | reverse complement strand
CAACCAATAGTAACACTCCTATCTTTCTTTGAATTTTTGATAGAAATAGCGTACCTTTTGACGAACAAAATTTTCGAACACCTTCAAGAAGCTCTTCACGGGTCTGAAACGTTTGACCTTCTAATTCTACGTTGTTATGACTTTGCTCATCCATTCCGCACAATATTCAAAATCTAAAAGGAAAAAATACCCTGTTGGTCCCTGTACTATCACGATTGGACCAAAATGGTCCCTGTACTACTTTAATATGGACCAAATTGGTCCCTGTACTATATTAATGTGAACCGAAATAGTCCATGCCGTCCAATTCCGTCAATTTTAGCCGTTAAGTTGCCTACGTGGAATTTTGTAACCATTTTTTCTAATTCTAAATCACCCCCACTAATCCCCCTGGCATCCACCTCACCTCCACGTTACCGCCACGTCACCTCCACCTTCTTCTTCCTCACTTCGCCGGAAAATTCATAATTTCGCCGAAAAATTCATAAAATCGCCGAAAAATTCACTCATTTTCCCCAAACCTCACTCTCTCCACCAACTCAACCTCAAGCCATGTCGACTCTGAAGGAGATCTTCACCCAAAAGCGAATAACGGCGACACTACGGCTCACCGTACCGGCCGGCGCCGCCGGTGGGTCCCGTACTCGGCCAAAATGGCACCTTTGAGAAATGGGTATGCTAAAAAAAATGTTTTTTAAGAAAATGAAAGACTGGGGAAGGAAGGAATTGGTACCAGCAACATCAATTCCATCATAAACACCTCGATGAACGGTGCCAAAGGTTCCACGAGCTATGACACCTTTGATTAGAAGCTTAGAGGGATCAATCTCCCACTCCTGCCTTGTTCTGCTCCTGAAATTGTTGGGTCTCTCGTCCTCCTCGTTTTCTTTCTTGTTGTTGGTCTCCATGGTCCATGCTCTGCTCAGGTGCCTCTGCAGCTGCTCGTCCAGCCTCTTCAGATCTATCTGATCCGCCCTCACATACCCACCACCACTCTCATTCTTCTCCTTCATCTCTGTAATACACACAAGTACTGCAAATCAAGAAAGAAATTAAAAGGCCCAACATTGCATGTAATACACTTGAAAACAGAGTGAGTGAAGAAACAGAGTGTTTTTAGGTGGGATATGGTTTTGTATAGGTAATGCTAATGGCGAAGTGATACAAAGAAGTGGTAGAAATAGGAAGAAGCAAGAAGACGGTAGTCGACGGAAAATGAGTGAATTTTTCGGCGATTTTATGAATTTTCCGACGAAATTATGAATTTTCCGGCGAAGTGATTGATTTTTCGGCGAAGTGAGGAAGAATAAGGTGGAGGTGACGTGGCGGTGACATGGAGGTGAGGTGGATGCCAGGTGGATTAGTGGGGGTGATTTGGAATTAAAAAAAAAATAAAAAATGGTTAAAAAAATTCCACGTAGGCAACTCTAACGGCTAAGATTGACGGAATTGGACGGCATGGACTATTTCGGTTCACATTAATATAGTACAAGGACCAATTTGGTCCATATTAAAGTACATGGACCATTTTGTTCCAATCGTGATAGTACAGGGACCAACAGGGTATTTTTTCCAATATGAAATTATAAGCATTTTTTGTCATCAACATTTTGTCAATGATCTCATTTAAAAAATTGACAATGATTTTGTGATGAAATAAAATTGCAATGAAAAATAGTACAAAAAAGAAGAAGAAGAAATATATTGAGAGATACTAACCAGAACTTATTGTCAATTTTGAATAAATTGTAAGCTCAACTTGAAGGAGGAAGAAAAAAAATTTTGTTCTCCTAAAACTCAACTTGAGTTCACTGGTGGTCACTGTGATTCTCTTTTTGAAAGTACTGTACTTTAATTGTAAATCCAAACAAAAAAAATGAATTTGTTTAGTTATATCCGTATAGGTGTGTATGTAGTTTTTTTTTTTTTTTTTTTTTTTTGAACAATAGGTGTGTATGTAGTTGAATGTCAAAAGGTGATTTATTTGAATTTATTTTTATTTGTAACTAATATGTGGGTCCCATTTGATATGATGATAGAAATTGATTTAAGTTTATTCATTTAAAGTAGAGGGCAATTTCGTCCAAACAACCAAATTGGTGTGGATTTAACCTTTTTGGGTTTGTATTTATCACCACCCTAAATATATATATAGTATATATTGAGATGAAATTAGTATTATTTCTTGTAAAAATTTAAATACCCAAAATAGAATTTGAGTTCCTTAATTTTTTGCATTCAATGAACGTGCAACCCAAAAAAAATAAATTAAATGGTTTGTCTCTTTTGGACGGACACATTTTTTGAGTTTAGCTCCTAATTAGAGTTTTGTCTTGTTGGAGCCATTGCAAAATATATTTATTATGGATTAAACTCACTCAACCAGGTAAATCCGATTGTCGTCACACCACGCCATATACAAGTCCACGTGGACATGCCACGTCATCACACCGTTTCATTTTTCATCATTCATAATAAAAATAACATTCAAAACGACATCATTTTAGCTTATTTTGATGTAAAAAAAATAATAAGACGCAACATTTTGTATGATGTGTCATGCACACGTGAACTCTATATTTGACGTGTGATGTTGTGTCAAAAAATTATTGACATGACATTTAAAAACTGACTACAACCGGTTGAGTGAGTTTAATTAATAAAAATAACAGTTTACATAGACTCAAACAATGCAAAAGTCTAATAAGATGCTAAAAAGAATGCGTCAGTCCGGACAAAACTATTTAACCTAAAAAAATTATTAATATTATGAGACACGTGTGAGAGTTAGTTGTCCAAAATTAACTGTGTGACAGTCATGTCCACCGTATTCCCGCAAAATTCTGGCAAATGAAAGCTAAATTAAACACAAATTTTAATTTTTGTAAAATAAGCAGCAAAAATCGACGAGACTCGTAAAAGGAGCGATTGAGACTTGAACAGACAAAATTAGGATCCGTATATAACGGTCCTGACACTTAGATATTTTTTCTCTGCACATTTTCGTCTCCTACCTCTCCAAATCACAGACCTTGTCGGATTCATTCTCTTCCTCCGTCGGTGGTTCTTCCTCGGCGGCGGTTTCAGGGGAGGGGCAATTCCGAATTCCGCCGCTGTTTTATACGGTGTCGTTTTTGCCTGGAATTGACCCCTTCTAGTTCTTGCCTCTCTCTCTCAGGTCTGTCTTGTTTTCGAGACACATTACTTTTTTCCATATGGGTTTGTTTCTATGTTGCGTTATGGTCATTTTGGTGAGATTTTGATAGGACCCAAATGGGCATTTTGTGTTTCTTTTTTATAATTATTTGTTGATATTTTTACAACAATTTATGGCCATTTTTGGTGAGATTTTGATTGGACTCAAATGGGCATTTTGTGTTTTTGTTGGTGGATCATAGTTTGTGTATTGATTTTGGTCATTGTATATGGTCATATTTGGTGAGATGTTAATTGGTCTCAAATGGGCATTTAGTGTTTTGGTTGGTTGATCATTGTTTGATTTATTATTGATTTTATTTCTGGTTGTTTTTGGTGAGATGTTAATTGGAACCAGATGGGCACTTAGTGTTTTTGTTGGTTGATCATTGTGTTGTTGTCTGTGTGTATATTTATTTTCTTTGATTTTGATTCGCACACGACTTGCACTGAAATGAAGCATTTAGTATTCACAACTACTTGCTTATGTACTCCTTGAAAACGACTGGTTTCTGCTCATTTGTTTATTGAACTTTATTGTTACGTTGATTCTCAAATTTTTTAATGTATTTGTTAATTTGTCATTTGGCTTATTTGAATTGATTGGGCACTCATAGCAGTCTCTTTCTCACATACTTTCCAATGTGTTGCCTACATTTTGGCTATCTTGTATGTTAATTTAATCGACATGACACTCAGGATGATTTAGACTCAAAATTTGGAGTTTTTCTTCTTCTCTTTTTGAGAACCCGATGAATCTGTCCATTTCCCCCATCATTTGATTAGGTAGGTTGGTTATAGACTTATAGTATTGTGTTTGAGTCTCAATTGTGCTTTAAATTGTTTGATGTTTTGGAGTTAGTTGTCTTGTAGTTTTTGATATTTAAGTAGTTGCTGCAACAGAAACTTGCATCTGTCTCTGGTTGCGTGTTCTTGTCTTCAAATTTCCTTTTCAGAATCGAATTGTTCGTGTCACGCCATCCACATGATAATCAGATCATATATCAGTTAGAGTTGGATTGTTTCTGTTTTAGATTCTTGTGTTCAAAATAGGGTTCTGTGGAGACACCTCCTGAGAGGCAAAGTTTTCCTCCGGTCCATGTAAGCTGAGTTCTTTGATTGGAAAATAATTATAATTTTTTTGAATTGCCCAGCTAGATAATAAAGAGCAAGCAAATATCTTGCTATTCCAGGACCACGGCCTGAGTTTAACCAACCCATGTCCTTTGACTGTAGCTATGTGGCTGCATTTCTTGTCTTGTTTCCGATATTCACTACATTTTTTGTGAAGCTATAACTGTAGGAGTAGCTAGAGACGATCTATAGTTTGTATTAACTATTATGAGCATATGTGCCTGTGTTATTTTCTGGCTGAAAAAATTAGATGGATCAGTTAGTTAAATTTTGAAAACTTGTTGATTGTAGAGAAGTTGGCATGAGGAAGATCGATCTGAATTACAATTTGCCTGAGTTTTGTTCCCTTTTGAAGTAATTTTTATGTATTGTTTTCTTATATTTTCTGGAATGCATGGCAGGTTCTCTATCATCTCTGGAGTTTATAGCCGCTGTCTCCGCTCTTGTATTAAGTTGTTGTATGTGGAATTTGTAAGACTCAGTCATCAAAATGGGTGGTTGTGTTTCAAAACCAAATGGGAACATTCCGGGACGCTCTTTCTCCAAATCAAGGAGAATAATTTCCCGGAAATCCTTCCGCAGATTTGGCAAAAGTCGTAGAAAGATTTCCGGCCCCCTTCCTGAACCCATGCAAGGTAAGGGTGATGCCGAAAATTGTGTGGCTGTTAGTGAATATGTCCATCTCGACTTTGAGAATGCTTCTGCAACCACCTGCAAAAGATCCGAGGTTACAAATAAGAACTATCATCTCACCCAAATGCAATGGAACCACAGTCAAATTGATGCAAAGGGTACCTCCTCCTTGGCTCTAATAAATGTGAATAATGGTTACCTTCTTTGAACAATCTCCTAACAATGAAATTAACTATTTTGCAGGAATTTGCACCGAGGAAGCATGGTTTGATTCTGTTAGTATTCTTGAATCTGATTCAGAGGACGAATTCTCTAGCGTGTATGGAGGAGGTAATGAATGTTTCTTCTTTAGACAATAACTAGTGACTGTCGCGCGGATTATTCTAATTCTCGTTTTTTTTGTCATGCAAGATGGAAGGCTTTCCTTGTGTAATCCTCAGGTTCTGCAAGATGGAAGGCTTTCCCTGTGTAATCCTCAGGTTTTGCAAGATGGAAGGCTTTCCCTGTGTAATCCTCAGGTTCTGCAAGATGGAAGGCTTTCCCTGTGCAATCCTCAGGTTCTTCAATACGAAACTGCATCGTGCATTGTAGATAGTGGATCCAAGTATGAAGGGTTTTATGAAAGCTACATGAAACTAGATGGAAATGGGACGCCCGACGAGGTTCCGATCAAGAAGAAAGAATTGCAGGATGATCCTAACGGAAATATTAACAGTCCGAAAGAAAGCCTACCTGATTCTAGCGAGAAAGCTCTCAAAGCTCGCTTACCTCAGTTGCATCCCACAGTCAGTTTCAATGACAAGAATCAACCTTTGCTGAGCCCTTCATCACAAAAAAGAAAATCTGCAGTTATTACAGTTTCTTTGAAGAGAAAATCCATTGAAGGGAAAGAAACCATCTGTAAGTATACACCGTAGTTCAGATAAAATGTAGTTTAATGAAGGCCTTATATATGCTATTTTTAACTTAGCCGAAGAATTGAGTATGAGATACACAAGCACAAGCTAGTATGTTTCTTTGTTTTACATCTTACTTTGAACATTTGTTGAAACATGATTCTTGACCTGAACTTTAACTATATGAGTGTTGTACTTCTTGCTAACGGCGATGTTTACTTGATACTATTGTATGAGCAGGTTCATCTGAGAAATTCGTATACCGTCCCAGAGCAGGACTTCTGGTTCCAAGTTCAACATCAGAGAAACCAATTTCAGGATGCTGGTCTGCAGTTTCACCTTCAGTTTTTAATCTCCGCGGCAAGACTTATTTTAAGTAAGCTATCAAGTTTCTTTTTTTCTGATCTATACCATGTTGATATCATCTGCTATATGATGTGAGCGAGTGTATTTGTCTTCTTGGTATTGTCTAACCATTGATGTTATGTATATGCAGAGACAAACTAAAGACCCCTGCTCCAGATTGCAGCCCTTATGTACCGATTGGCGTAGACTTATTCGCATGCCCACGAAAGATTAATCACATTGCTCAACATATTGAACTTCCTTCTGTGAGGTCACACGATAAAGTACCTGGACTCCTGATTGTCAATATACAGGTTGTTACATAATATTTAGATACCGAGTTAAAAGCTAGTACTGATAAGTAATAAGACTGTGATGCAATCTCATTACATTGTGCATAAATTGATTCAATACTGAGAACTATATATTGTTTCTGTGTTGTTGTGGCAGCTGCCTACTTATCCCACTGCCATGTTTCCTAGTGAGTATGACGGTGAAGGCGTTAGCCTTGTGTTATATTTCAAGCTATCCGAAAATTTTGACACAGAGATCTCTTCTCACTTCCAGGAAAGCATCAAGGTATGTTAATGCCAATACAGCCTTTTATCAGTGAGCTTCAACATGACAAGACATAGCAAGAAATGCATGGAAATATATTCACTATTCTTCTCTGGAAATATTGCTTAACACTGGCGTTGGTTATTAAAATCTATTTTCTCGTGTAATGTTTTAACTGGATTTTGCTGCAGAGGTTTGTCGAAGATGAAATGGAAGCAGTCAGATCGTATACGAAGGAATCCCTTGTTCCTTTCCGGGAAAGGCTCAAAATTATGGCAGGGTTGGTTAATCCCGAAGATCTCAATCTGAGCTCTACCGAAAAGAAACTCATTACTAGCTACAATGACAAGCCTGTGCTTTCTCGCCCTCAGCACAATTTCTTTAAGGTAACTCCATTCAAATTCACATTCACATCCACTCTTTTCTTTTTCTTTTTTGTTCGCATATTGTTCTTCTGCACATTTCGTATAATGTCCATCCTTCTATTCTGCAGGGACCAAACTACTTTGAGATTGACTTGGATATTCACCGATTCAGCTACATATCCAGGAAAGGATTGGAAGCATTTCGTGATCGTTTGAAGTCTGGAACAATCAACCTTGGCTTGACCATCCAGGTATGGTCCTATTATTGTCACTTGCTCTAGTGTTGTACCACCTAACATGTTAATGTTTTGTTTACTGATCTCGCTAGTTTACGCCTTTTTGGTTTCTGATATTGTTAACAGGCGCAAAAGCCAGAGGATTTGCCAGAGCAAGCCCTGTGCTGCCTGCGCTTGAACAAGATTGATCTGGTAAACCATGGTCAAATCCCAACGCTTGTTTCTCTTGGTGAAAACTAATTTGGATGGCATCAGGACTTTTTTGAGGGAACGCGCTTCCCGCTAAGAGTGAACGTTAGTTGGTATATATTCTGTTTATATGTTCACAGTCCTCGTGAACCCGTCAAAATGGCAGCGAAAGGGAAAGAGAGAGGAGGAGATTAGGAGAAATGTCATTCTTTAGAACAAAGATTGCTGGTAGAAAGCTTATTCTGTGATAGGATGGTCTATATCAGTTGTCTTTTTTCTGTCATTTATTGTATCATTTTGTGAAATGCTACGAGGGAAATTTAGGAGATGAATTTGTTTTCAGAGACAAATTTTGTATTGTCCATTGCTCAAGGCACAATTTTGCCCTGTAGCCATCACATTTATCCTGTAAAATTGGATATTTGTAAATATAAATCAGTTCTGAAAACGTCCGAATCTGATCACTTGAAAACTTGGAAAGGTTCAACAAAAATGACGTAAAATAATGAACATATAAACATCATATGACATTACAAAATACAACAGCAGAACCATACAATTTCTGTATTTCCATGTACAAAAGAATACACACAACAGTTACTATCTAAATTTCTTTCGTATATTCAGGTCTCCAAGAAATCTTGAAGCATTTTTCTTATCATGCTCACAACTCTTGAGACATTATGTGATCTGTTCTTCTTTCAGTCGTAAACGCGCTACTGGCTGTTGGTCACTATTTGCCATGTTTTTCTTGCTAATCAAAGCATGTTTCTCAGTTACTGCATTATGTGATTTTGGATTTGAAGCGTTGCTGTTGGCTAAGTTGTGGCTGCTGGTTTTAGCAGCAGGGATGTTGTGGTTATGTTTGCCCTCGTATGTGGTTATGACAGCTTTAGGATCCGTTGAAGCCCTCTCCACGTGCTTCCGAACATTGCACCCTTGGGTTGTGCATTTATAGTAACTCCTGTAAAACAGAAAAAAGTGTGTATTAGGATTCCACAAATACATGGAGAGAGAGAGAGAGATCACTATTCACAACCCCAAAAACAACTACCCTCAAACATTGTAAGGGAAATGGCTTGGTTGATGTTTGACAAAAAGAGAACTGCTACCATAACATACGAAAATTAACATCCATATCTTCGGGGTTTTATACGGTAAGCTAATGTAAAAATTATTTGCCTTTGAGTGCAGTTAATGGAACTATCAAGAGTGTAACAGCTTCTTACAGGGGTCATAGGAGGACTTTAGTGCTACTATATCTTTGAACATAATGACTCCTTTTTCAAATCCTTATTTAACAAATGTGATTAAAATTCATATGAATCAGTGACGTTGAGTACAAGAAATTATACTTAAGAGTGCTCTGTTACAAGATGACATGTGCACGTGTGAGCATCGTGCTATAAGCCTATAATCAATCAATGCATCTGTGAGTATCGTGCTATTAGCCTATAATCAATCAACACATCTATGGGGTTTATCTCGTCTCTTACGGCATATTAAAATGTGTTGCACAATAAATTATACTTCAATACAGATCTCTTATTTTTTTCTTCTTTTTTAGGCTTCATCACACTGGAAAATGCATGAGTCAACATTTTTATAGCATCAAATCCAATTGTGTAATGCAGGAAATCAATTTACTGTCATCGAACAATCACCAAAACCAGACTTCTCCAAGAGACTACAATGCTTGAGGTCAGCTATTGACATACTATGACAGACTAGGGAAAAGCATTCACACCTCGGGTAAGGATTGCCTTTGACTACTTTCTGGCCATACTTTCGCCACCTATAGCCATCATCCAATAGATCAACTTCGCTAGTTGTTTGTACAATGATTCTTGGTTCAGTGACAGTCCTATGGGAAGAAGCTGGTTCTGTAACCCTGATTTCTGTATTTCTGCACACACGAGAAATATTTTGTAAGAAACACGACATGTTAAACCCTTGATTAACAGAAAAGTAATTACTGATATGTCTATATCAACTCTGTATATTATTTACCGTCTCTTGGGGTCAGGTTCATCTTCATCTTTTTCATTTGCACCAGTTTCAGCATCACCCACTTCCTCACTATCACTTGTTACAGATAGATTCTCATGTGTGGCATGACTAGATTCTTGATCCTTTTTAGAGACGGAATTTACGTTTCCACCAGCTAATTCATGATTTCCTTGATTACTTGAATTTCCATGTGTGCTTGCCGTATCTTTTCCACGTTTATTAGATTGAGGGCGTTGATGGTTGTGTTGGCCCTTGTAGATGATTTCAGTTACTTGGCCATCATGGGATCGTTCAACCTTCTTCTTCACAGGACAAGTTGGATGCGTGCATTTGTAATAACTTCGAGGAAACTCACTGCCCTTCACTTGCTTCTGTCCATATTTGCGCCAGTTGAAGCCATCATCCGCAGGCTTATCTGCAGCATATACAGAAGGCTGCGACCTGTCTGATGATTCCTTCACGGTAGCTCTAGAGTCGGGCATCAATGATGGCATCTGCCGTTCTGCAGATGAATCAAAAGATGGGGGTTGTGTCGATGATATTGCAGGTTGAGTTGAATATTCAGACTGTGTATGCATCTGGGACTGCACATGCGCAGCTTGTGCAGTGACCTGCGCTAGGGCCTGCTGGTGTGTCATGCCAAAGGCTCCCTGCATGATTCATACATAGAAATGCTGAGAAATTAAACAAACAATAGTGTTGACGAGGAAGAAAACACAACAGAGCACCCAGCATTATTGCAGTACCAGACCCATTCAACCATAGTTCTATCCAGTATCCATCATCAGTTCTTAAATATTCATTCAACCGGTATGCACTCCCTACACCTTATAATACAGAGAGCATATTAGTTACGAGGAAAATCTTGTCTTTAGTTAGCATTCAAAAGCTAATGGCACAACATTCTCAATTTTTAACAAAGGACCTATTCACAAACATAAATTCTCACACAACAAAGTAAGGGAAAAGAAAAGAAAACGAAACGCCTCTAGATGGACCAAAAAGCCCTGTTCCACCACATTGTCGAGTCATATGGTCTGGACTATTGACCCAAATGACATCCTTGCAAGTCGAAAATTGCATAACCGGCTAACTCTAGTAGCATACATCTTCCCATTTTGCTTGATTTAGAATTTTTGTCCAGAAATAGGAATAATCAAGAATCGGAATGGCAATGAGATTCCAATTCATCATGTCTGTATTGTGACTTTTTGGTAATGGCAATGGCTTAGGAATGAGAACCGCATTCCCAAAAAAAATAAAAAAATACAAACGCTAAGTCGCTATCTAATATCGTACAAGTCCTTAAGTGCATTACCATTCCGATTTTTATTCGGGAATAGGAATCAAGAATCGGAATGGAAATGAGATACCAATTCATCACGTTTGTATTATGACTTTTTGGTGATGAAAATGGTTTGGAATGAGAACCTCATTCCCATTCTCATTGTTGATTTATATTATAAAAAGACAAAATATAAATAAATAAAAAAACAATCCAAATGCTACTTCGCTACCTAAGATCATACAAGTCCTGAAGTGATTAGGAATTAGAAAATGACATATTTACTGCTTACTAATCCAGCTTCCAAACTAAACACATCACTAGTCCTAAATCAAGACAACAACAATCCTTTTCCCAAACTAATCCTAGCTCCTAAAACAATGAGAAAACAAAAGTTTCCTGTAACTGATATATATACATAATCTCTTGCAAGTGAAGTCCAATGGTTTCTTCATTAAACCTCTCAAACACAACCATGTGTAGTTCAAAAATATATTGGGAGCAATTCACAGTTCCTGATTCTTACAAGTAATTACAGCTAACTTTCTTCTACACTCCACAGTTGCTTTTATAGAACCCAATAATATAATTGCCTTTCACTCCCAACTCTAACAAAAGAAATCAAAACCAATCAAATGACATCATTGAAGTGTAAAGATTCCAAATTTAGCTGTTTTTTTTTTCTTGGAAACCAAACAGAGGAACAAGAACTATTTCATTTTAAAAAAAAAATTACAAAAACCCACTAAACTAAACCAACCAGAATTAGAGGACTGTTCAATTCCCATACCTGACCAGGTGAGAAAAATCCCGGCGAATCGAGCAAGCTCGCCGGACTCATCCCCGGCGGGACCATGAACATCGGCTGCTGAGAAACCACCAAACCCGCCGGCCGATTCTGCTTGAACCGGAACTCCCCGTCACCGCCTCCTCCGCCGGAGTCATCTGCGGGGAAGACGGGCTTGTAGGCGGGAGCTGCGGCGGGGGAGGCCATGGCTCCGGCGAGGAGCTGCGAGAAGGACTTGCAGTCGTCGGAGTCGGCGAAGAAGCTAGAGACCAGAGTCATGGGTCCGGGACTGAACCCAGTGCCACCACCGCCGTTGAACATGGCCTCCATGGACGAGCGAGGCGGCAGGCTGATCGTGGGACGCGGAGGAGCCGACCCTTTTGCCGGCGGCGGTTCGTTGTCGGCCATTGATGTGAAGTTGACACCTTTACAATCGAAGCTCTCTGCTTCTCTTTTGGTACTCTGCTTTTTGGCTTTGGCGGATCTGGAAATTAAGCCAAAAGTCCACGCCGCAGATACGAAAAAGCTCTCCTCTATTTTATTTTGTTTTTCGTAATAAAATATTTGTCTTTTTTTTATATTCAATTTGATTGGATATAAATTGAGAGTGAAATGATCTTTTTGCCCTCGTGGACTTGAAAAATTACATAAATGGGTTTACGTGTGAGGTTGTGTTTTTTGTGAAAATGGAAAATATTTGTGGTTACAATTCAGTTGTTCATGAAAAAAATAGAATAATTAGTTCATTAATGAGCTATTAATTAATTCATAGTTTGGATAATGATGTCTTAAAAATATTTTTCTTGTGCAAAAATAAGCAATTTTTTTTTTGAAATGTGCAAAAATAAGCAATTAAGGATCCGTTATAAGTTTAACCAATTTATTAATTGAAATAGGAAAATTGTTTTTTTTTTTAACAAGCAAATTTGATTCTCAATGCAAAGTGATATAAATAGATTATGTAGTTGCATTAAAATTTACTACTTTTTGAAAATTTCCAAAATTTACATTATTTGGTCCCATAATATTGGATCTCACAATGAAAGAGGTTAGCTCCTTTGGGAGAGATTCCAAGGACAAAGGTTCAAGGTTTGACACTTGACAACATTAAAAATGTGAAAATTGCCTAAATTGTTGTTACACATTACATTTTAGATTTGTGGTCATCTTTCTAGATATGGCATTTACTTTTTGCCATTAATTTTCAACCTACAATATTGATGGTACACTAAAAAAGTATAGTTGACAACTAAAATATCATTACATCAATTGTAGGATTGAGAATAAGAATGAAAATAAAATTATTCGAAAATGTGAAAAATCAAAATCGTAATGCGTTGATTTGTGTGAGCACACGGTCTTGTGCAATCCAGAGCATGGTCATTTTGTTTAATTGATCTATTTTAGATTAAATTCGTTCAAGTTGATGCATGAGACATCAACCCGCCCCATGATCACATGATTCAGTTAACGTCCACCAAACGACCCACGACTTGGTCAAAATAATCGTACATGTCCAGATTCAACGTATTTATTTTTTAAATATTATCCATCAATCATGAGTATAAACTACTCCCTTAAATATTCCATAGAGGACGAGGTACAAACACACTCTTACACTTGTGCATTGCAATTTGATGAATCTGATTCACTTACTGTGTGTTATTCTTTTGTAGGATACATTTCAAGTACCAATTGAGAAAAGCCAAAATTTGAGAGCAAACTAAGTGAATCGTGCATCTAAATTTATGAAAATCGGTGAACGACATCATCAAACCGTTTATGCTCATACAAGGAGGTGATTTCACATCAATAGTGTTGGAAATTTGAATTTGAGTTTTTGAGCACTTAAGAACTTATCTATATTTTTTGTAAATTCAAATCATATAAAATAGATATGATTGATGTTCAGGTCCAATTTATCGTGGCTAAGTTGCAAGTCAAATCGTATAAATCCTGCATGAACCCACGCAAATTTACAGCAAAAATCGAAAACTTACCTTACTTGTAATTTAGAACCCACAATCCAAAGCCGTAATCCTTTCAACTTATTCATATTTTTCCAACTCGAACTTAAATTGCCAACTCTTTACTAGGTGTGATGTAATATAAGCAAATGATGCTATTTATGATTTTATGTTGTCATTTTCATTTCGAATGCTTTGAGAAGAAAATGGTGCACATTACAATAGAACTCAATTAAATCAAAGGAAAAAAGCCAAATGTATCCAATGGGTATGTTCTCTCATTAAATATGGACCCACAATCATATCTTTTAATTTAATGAATATTAACACATTTTTCTCAATTTATTATTGAATTTGTCGGTGTTAGTTTGTTAGTTGCTGGCTGTACCTATTGACACAAGAGAGAGAGCATAATATTAATTTGGTTACTAATTTATAACCAATATGGTTAGGGGATTAAGTGAAACATTTTCTTTTGTATATTGTTTTTTTTTTTTCAAAAAAAAAAACATGAAGTTTATTTTAGCACACCATCTCATAACATCTAGTAGGCTTAAAGATTTAAAATGAATTTATTGAGATATTGATAGCTACTCAAAGTCAAATATTTTTATAATAAATGACAATTAATAATAAAAAACAATTTAAAGCAATAAGCCATTGGTCCAATGATGATCAAACACGCTGGTTTTTAAATAAAAATTTCAACTATAATGTAAAATAAAATAAAATAGTTTAAGAATCTTCTTGGGCATTGATTCCTTTGAATATGTTTTTTTTTTAAGCACCTTCGAATTTAAATTAATTAACTAAAGAGTCACAAAGATTAGTAATCGTTTTTATTTACAGTTGGGCCACGGCCCATGGGCCCAACTGATCCTTGAATGGACTCTCTGAGTCATATGGGCCGATTCAATTTCCAAACCGTTGGTCTATACAATATGGGACACGGCCCAAGGGCCCAACCAATCCTTAAAACTGACTCGGCGTGGTTCTCTGAGTCAGTTGGGACGATCCAACTCTCCGAGCCGAGTCAGAGAATTTTCCAGCTAAACTCAAACACTGTGAACACACCTTACACACCAACATCGGCATCGATCACAGATTTGTTACTGTAGAAGAGAAACAAGAAAAGAACTGAACCCAGAAGCTCAATGGAGCATGAGAACCAAACGAGCCATCAAAGCAGCGCTAAAAATCGCGCCTTTAACCTGACCAAGCCACTTCGTTGCATAGTGAAACTGGGTCAGTTCATCTAATCTTAAAATCCTCAGTTTCTCAATCCCATACTGTATCAACACTAGAATTTGAATTTGGTTTCTGGGTTTTTTATTGACTCTGTGATTTTACCGTGTTCTGATCTTATTGGTGTATGAACTTTGAGAAATGAAGTTTGTTGAGTTCAGATTTGATTAATGGGAAGCTGTAAAAATTGAAACCCATGTTCTGATTTTATCAGTTTGATTAAGAAACCATGTGGTTTTGAACTTTCAAGTGACATACCATAGAAGGTTATTGATATGATGTATTTGTTTAATTGCAGGTGGTGCAGCAATCACTTGCAAAAATGAAATAGAGAAGATAAATGAAGAAGATCTCAAAACGGTTTCGTCGCAGCTGAGGCAAGCTATGAATCCAGGGTCTTGTTCAGGGAAGGTTATTGGGATGGATTGGAGCAAGAGAGCTGGAGTTTCAGAAATGTGTCCTGATGTGGATGATTTTGAGGATCAGCAGTTGTTGGACTCGAGAAGCTATATTGTTGTTCATGGAGCAGGTTAGTCGGGTCGCTTTCATGTGCTGAATTGAATGTCTGCGTTGTTCGTTGTCGATAAATACATTTCGACCTCAAGCTTCAATGATTATAGTTTCCACTTTTCACTGTTAAATAGCTGTGCTTTTCTTTGGTCTCTTTATGTTTCCACATAAGTAACGGTACCATAGGCTTTGAGCATATTTGAATTCATAACTCCATATATATTTTTAGTTCATTGAGCATGTGAACTTATGGTCATTTCTATGGCAATGTTGGTTTCAGGTTCCTTTGGGCACTTTCAAGCCAGCAAATCTGGGGTTCATAAAGGTGGATTGAACCAACCCCTGGTTAAGGCTGGTTTTGTCGCAACACGCATATCGGTAAGATTCTTTTTATTCATTTGTTGCGTACAAATCATGATGGAATTAGGGTATCTTGGATCTCATGGCATTTTTTCTGTTGGTTTCAGGTTACAACTCTCAATCTTGAAATTGTTAGAGCTCTAGCTCGAGGTACTGAATTTAAGAGGCTATAGTTTTATAGATGTTATTGATGTCTTTGTGTGGTATTCACCCCTAGTTCACCGGCTAGCAAACGCCACCCATAGATGGGATCTGACCATGTAATAAATTCAGCCATTTTTATAGCTCGTCTTTGGCAGATAAGGAAAATATGAACTATTGTCTTCACTCTTAGTTTTTCATGTGCGATCCATTTGCTAAAAGAATGTACTCAGCAAAAACTTGATTTGATCGGAAATTCGGAATACAAACTTACTAGTTTCTGTTTGAACCAAACTTCTTTTCTCAAATATGGATAATATTGTTTTTTCTTTTCCATTAAGTGTTCCTTAAAGTGACAAACACTCAAATGAGTCAATTCTTGTAGAAAAATATTGCCTCTCTGGCACAGTAATACCATAGGATATTTAATTTGCATGAAGCTGCTACATGACCACTACTAAACTAGTATCTGCTGAACTACTTTGTCTTAGGTTATGAGTATCTGTCGATTGAATGCTTTCCTTTATCTGCTGTAAGTATACAAGAAGTAGAGCTTATGAGCCTAACAATTATCCGTGTTTCTGTTGCAGAGGGTATTCCTTCTATTGGTATGTCTCCGTTTGCATGTGGATGGTCAACCAGCAAAAGAAACGTTAGGATCATTCAGATACACTGTGTTTTTTAAATTATATGCGTCTGGGGGCGTTCCTATTTTTGTCTTTCCCTCACTCTTTAGTCAGGAGGTTTCCTATCTAAGCTTTGCTCTTTTTTGCAGATGACTTCAGCTGATTTGTCCATGGTGGCTAATGCAATCGACTCTGGTTTTATACCTGTAAGTTTGCATATAGGTGATTGGTTGTGATAATTGAAGTTCAGCTGCAATATTTTGACGTTCTTTTATGTTTCTTTTCTTCCACAAAGCGCAAATGATTATGCGTACTATACTGTCATGGATATATGATGTTAGTTTAGGTCACATCTCTATCATCACATGACTTGTTGAGTGAAAAGTTTGCTAAAGACGTCACCAGGAATTAAGAGGTGGAGACAAAAAAAACACGTTGACGTTTTTGGTTCAATATAACTGATGATTTTGTCAAAAAGGTGCATCAATAGCAAATTATATGGTTTTCAAGTCACAAGCCTCACCTTATGGTACCATTATACCCCGTGTTGGACTTGGAATCGTTATAGTATCATGTTGGATCTTGGACCTCTTAGAGGGGCCTGTGACCGACACTTCTTACGACACTTTGTATCCAGACATGTAAATCTGGCGTCCATAATTTTTGAACAGCATAAATAAATCATATTCTGATTAAAATTAGTAGAGAATGTAAGGATTACCATCTTACGATATCACTCTCAGACCCGCTCGAGTTTCAGGATTTTATTTAGTTGTTGGTTTAGGAGGATTATTGGTTACAGATTACTTGGCTGATATGTGACTGATTGCTCATCAGTAGCTCGAGTTCTTGCTCTTTCTTAGTTTCCTCTCTCTCTCTCTCTCTCCCTCTCTCACATCATCAGTTCACCTCGTCCTACATCAGTTACATGCAGGCTATGATTGTATAAGCTAGTGCACTAGTGTTGTGAGAAAATCATTGATTGTTTTTTTTTCCCTTTCACGTCTTCATAATAAACCTGTGAGGAAATGTTTAATAGAAAACTGATTCTTGCTTTGTAGGTCTTGCATGGAGATGCAGTACTTGATGACTTGCTGGTTCGCTTATATTAGAGTGAAGTATATATCTTCTTATTGTTCATTGACTGACATTTTCTTAATCAATGAGTTTATTCTCATTTCAGGGTTGCACCATATTGAGTGGAGATGTTATAATACGGCATCTGGCAGCAGAATTAAAGCCAGAATATGTTGTTTTTCTCGTATCCACATCCCATTGAATAATTTTTGTCTACTATCATTTTTCATGGACACTAATTGGTGGTTAAATAACTTAAATCTAAATGGTTCAAATTACTCCATCTTTTTTTTTGCTGCATATATAGGTTTAATGGTTTACTGGGTCTTCGGACTTTGAGAAAATCACCATTTTAGGGATTTAGTCCTTGTACTTTATATAACCCACTTGGGTCCCTGAACTTTAAGACTTTAGGCCAGTTTAGTCCCTCCCGTTAGTTTGACTTATTAACTCTAATGATTGACCTTAGAGTCGCTGACGTGTCATTTAAAAGTTCATGAACCTGATTGACTTTTAAACCTGCATATATATATATATATATATATATATAACAAGGTTTCTGTCATCGTCAGTAGAAGTGATCTTGGCAATGCATTTTTATCTGTTTTTTTTGCGTCCTAGTTAATATTCATCACAGTTGAGTCGTGAAAGGAACAAAATTTCTATGATCGAACTGCATAATTATGCCACATTTCCCCTTGCTTTTCATGTTTGTCACGGTATTATAGCTATTCCTAGTAAGTTCGATACCAGAAATTTTAACCTGTTTATTTCCGTCTTGCACATTTAAAACAACACTTCGCTCTTGGTTTCCATTTAACATCGTGCATTGAAGACAGATGTTTTGGGAGTGTATGACCGTCCCCCAACAGAACCTAATGCAGTGCTTTTAGAGGAGATTGGTAAGCAAATGTGATAGTGTCAAATTGATTAGATGATTAGTTATACTGGATGGGGCATAACCAATTTTTCAATTGCAACAGCTGTAGATGAAGACGGGAGCTGGTCAGTTGTAAAACCGGATCCAGAGAATATGGAACAAGGTTAGTGAAAGATACTGCATTTGCATTATTGGTATGATAGAGTCTGTCTATTAACTCATGCTTAGTTGTTGAAAACTTGAAATGACCTCATCGATGTGCTGACTGTTGATAATTTATTGAAAGAGCATGTACTTTGTTACGGGTAAAATAGATATTTGATCATTTCGTGACCTTGAAATGTACCAAGCAGAGGACTGATGAGATACTCGGGTTAGCTTAAGTAGTCAAATAGGTGTTTTAGGTAGTGATCTTATATTCAAGTGGTAGCTTTCGGTTTCTGGCAAGTTTCTGGTTTTGGTATGTTTCTGTCTTATAACGGGAGCAAGTACTAACCAGGAATCACAAACGGTTGACATTACTATTTTGCATCTTCTTTATGGACATACTATACTGATTCTTATACTTAATCTAGTAAATAGACCAATATTTGCTGCTATCCCGATGCCATTGTAAACATGTGATCCTAAACACCGAGAGTCAAATATGTTGAAGAGCTAGTAATTCGTGCGTGTTGTGCTGAAGAATAGTTGTGTATTCCACGACCCAACATGAACGTGACATGTTTATGAACACAACACGAAGACAAAACATTTAACACGGTAACTAAATGAGCCGTGTTGACACGATCATGAACCAATACATAATGCACAGTAGTACCAACACATAATGCACTTTATTAAGATTTATTTACAATTATACTCTTAAGTGTGCATGTTGGGCGTGTCACCACACGACACGATTATTAAACGTGTTGGGTTCTCAAGCACAAACCTGTTATGTTACGACACAAATTTCCAGCTAGTATAAGATTTCTCGTTCTCATCATCAACAGTTAAAATAACGGTAGCAGCCCATGATACTACTGGCGGGATGGAAACCAAGATATCAGAAGCAGCAGCAATAGCAAAACTTGGCATCGATGTGTACATCGTTAAGGTGCCTAAGCCGAACTAAAGTTTGTGTTCCCATAATCAGTTTTGCTGTTTAGCTCACTTGTTTTCCTCTTTTGGCTCAACACAGGCAGCTACAAACCATTCACTGAGGGCCATAAGTGGGGAACTGAGAGATGGCATCCCCAATGACTGGCGCGGGACAATTATTCGGTTCAACAGGTAGAAGAAATGCCAATCAGGAAAACTAGTTTACTACTATTTTTGAGTTTCAAAGCCCAAATTGCAAAAATCAACTCAAGTCTGGAGGGAAGGATTGAGTATTTCCTTGAGTTTTGCTCCCTGGGAGGAGAATGTAACGTGTGCAAGAAACTTTACGAAATCTAGTTTGAACGTTGTATCATTCCAATTAGTGAATATGCAATTGCAAAATAATTGAACAATAATGAACATTACATAACAAAGCCACAAATACTGTAATATTATAATTATAGATTTCCACACGGATAACAGAATTCACAGAAACATGTGCACAAACTGCAACTAAAACCAAAAATCGAAACAAACCTAACAATCTTTTTTTCTTCTTGTAAAGGAAGTTATGCTTCTATTTCCAAACATGACACAGAAATTGGAAGATCCGACATGAAAACAAGACACCAAATGGAACAGAAGGACAACAATAACTATCTGTTTCACTTCATAGTTCTGAGTTACCGAACCTCCATGCGTCTACATAACATCAGGAGAATTACTTGGGGCCAATGTCCTTGAGAGCACAGATCTGCTCCTCTCCCATAGCAGACATAACAGTAACAACCAGGTCTTTACCCTCACCAAATCCATCCTTGATCTGCATAGCCAAAAAATATATATTAACTTGGCCCCAAAACCTTTGCTTAATCCAACAAGACCAAAACAAACTTAGGCTGTTAAAATATTTGGAATAGGACAACAAATCAGTCACTCTGTCATGATTAAAAAAAATCATAATCCAAACAACAATATCACTCCAATTCCAATTCTTGAATAAAAATTATATTCTAGACAATACCTAATTTCATTACCCGCAAGCATTCAAGCGTTTTCTCTATAATGGAAACCACAGGATCCTAAAATACCAGAGCGAAACCTAACCTGGGTAAGCAGAGCATCATCGGTTGGAAGTCTCAGGTCATCCTTGGTGTTGCCATTGTCAGTCAGCAGACTCACCTAACATGTTTTCAATACGGAACAATGCAATAAGTAAGAACTGAACATACATATACATACATACAAACAACCAGACATTGGTAGCTTAAGCGTCAACATACAAATCCATCCTCAGAGATGTCAATCAGCTGGTAATCAGTACGGTTGACATGGGGAACCTGTTATATAAATAAAAACACTGCTTAACGTATTATAAATAAAAGAAGGAAACATAAATCTTGCAAGTTAAAATGGACACAAATAAACTAGCAGTAACTTCATAGTTCATACATCACAGTTGTGGGAAGAGGGAACAATATCCTCAAGCTTCTTGCCATTGAAGATATCTATTGCAACAAAGTGGCACTTCGCATGCCCGTGCTTGCCAGTTTTGGAAGTGGAAACCTCAACAACCTGAAGCAAAACGACAAAATATGTAAGTATAAATGAAAAAACATTCAAAATTCCAACATGTATTGATATATGTTTGGGGTTAATAATATGATGTAAAATCAAATTATAGCTACCACGAGAGAAAATGAATGAGAAAAATAGCAATTTTATATTATTTAGCATGTTTGTTTCCTATTGATTGAAGGCCTATTTTTATCAATTTCAACTTTTATTTGAATATCCTAGCAACTTTATTTCTAATCATAATGGAGCTTCATGTGTAATAGAAACATTCGGTGCCTTTCATGTTAATCTAAAAGGTTTTCCACATTCAAAGTATTGTGCTTTGTGTTTTCATTTTTTTTTATCAAATTTGCTCCTCTTTTTCTTGCAAGTTGGTGATCTGTATTTGATTCATACCCAACATGGTGGCATAGGAGCTTTAGCTCACTTCGCTGTAATTTGTTGTTACAAAGTTTTAATTGCTTGAATGGTAGAGAGAAACACAAACCATGCTGCACTATGATCATAAATAATGTTATGAAGAGGTTCAGACAAGACCTTAAATAAGTACAAATTACCCTACAGAAAATTATAAATAAACATACCAAATGAAAACAAGAGTTCAACAAATTTGGTCAAAACAGAATCTCTGTTCAACTGAAAAGTTCAGTTTAACTTAATAAACTAAATCTCTATAGTCCTTGAAATGTTCAGTTTAAGCCTTTTTACTTGTAGACATACCAATCAAGTAAAAAAAAAACAGCCTAAACTAAAGGTGCCAAAAATCAAACAATTATTAATATAAAAAATTCCTAAGAACCGCACAAGAAAAAAGATAAAATAAAGAAATTTTCTTTGAGCATAAAGAGTTATGCAGATATTACCAATTACAAGTATAGATTATGTTCCATAACTATCGACTGAAAAGCCGGTAAATTAATCGAATTTTCTCAGGAAACAAAACAAAACAGTACATTCAACAAATAGGCGCCAAACCAAAACATAAATTGAAGATAGGTATACGTAAGAAGCGAGAAAACAAATCCACAGATCGCCACCACAAGACACTATCATGAGGAAGAGGAAAACAAACACAGCGAAAAAAACAACAGCAATTGAATCAAAGACGTCAACGACGATCTCATCACAACTCCAGATACACGGAAAAAAATAGATAATTGATACTAACCTTGCAGGGACGGTTCTTGATGACGATGTATCCGTTCTTACGGATGGCACCGGCCTGCATAGGGTAGGTCTTCGAAGCTCCGGCATCGGCCTTAGACTCGAAGTGGTGCTCCTCGTCCGACATGGCTGCTCCGATCGAGCTTCGAAAACACACAGAGAAGGAGTAGGAAGGAGAGAGAGATCAGAATGGTGGTTCCAAGCAGTGGTAGCAACAGCAAGAGAAATTGAGTTACGATCTCAGGCGGTATATATACGGCGGAGGAGAAATTTGGGAATTTCTGGGTCTAGGGTTTTGACAAAGCTGTTACTGAACCGTTGGATCTTGGAGAGCGTGAACGGCGATGATCGATTCGATGAGACATTTCTTTTTTTGGGAATAAAAATTAAATATCATTGCGCCTTGTTTGCGTGATAGGAACGCTGAGGTGGTGAGAGACGCACGTGGACGGCTGCTGTTGCTGACGGCAAGTGAGATATGTTATTGTGTGAGATCATGTGTCGTTTGATTTGGTGATCACGTCATGGGTACCACTTGATCTTAATCAGACGGTTCCACAAACTTTATCAACTATGTAGAGGCAGAGATGATAATTCGAATTTCAGACTAGTTTTATTTGAGTTCAAATGAATAAAAACAACTCTAAATTAAATTCAAGAAAATTCAGATACGTGAACGTCTAATATCATATTTTAACATAACTCAAAAATAGTTCAATCAAATAAGTTTAAATCAGAATGAATTTCAAATGTTCATAGATTCAAATATAAATATTTAGTCCTACAGTTGTACTATACTTTCAACGAGAATGTGAGTTTATCTCGTTTACGAGAATTGATATTATGATGAGATGCAAAAAAGAACTACGGTTTTTGTTTTTTTTTTTTTAAATCCACTGCGGTTTTTGTTGCGTAGCTCAACAAAAATAATGTTTATAAAAAATTGAATGAATTGAAGCATGTGGCATAGTATTTTTCCACGTAATAATTTTCAAATATTTGAGTTAACTTATCAAATTTTGATATTGCATTATATGGGAATAGTGTACAAGCATAATTTTTTTTATAAATAATGCTTGATATGACATACACTATATAAGTGGAAAGAAGCATCACAATGCTTGATATGATTATTCTTTTCTATGGTCAACATTCCACAATGACCATGTTGATATCAACTATCAAGATGCTTAGGGTATAAAGACAACAAAATATTCTACTTCAAAATTACATGTCCAATGTGACATTCTACTCGTAAATGCACATAAATATAACTATATATTCGTCTAAAAGTTTACCATTAGTGTATTGTCTATATTTCTGCGTCGACGTTGTATAAAATTTCATTGATCATTGTCTACTACTATCATACATAGAAAAAAAAAAATGTGTACAAAGAGTTGAATTCAAATCTTCTTTCTTTTAAAAGTTTGGTAATACATTGAAAAGACATAAGTAGCAATTAAGTCACTCTCAACAAATAATTTATAAATTACAAACATCATTGGTGATGACAAATTGTAGATAAAGGCTTTCACCTTCATTTCCAAGCAAGTCATGAACCATCATTTTCCATTGAAGCTATCATCAACTTCATGTAGGAATATTTTAGGAGGATTTTCTCTGCACAGACAAAAGTGCAAAGAGAAGACATTAACAACCTTGTACTGGTTTTGTGAATTGTGATAACATTGCTTTTCACATTCACCATTTTTCTACATTAACCATGCAATACTGAGAGACCTAGTAAAACTCAATGGATTGGATAACAGTAATGAAGTGAGACTTCTACTAGCGTAGAATAGTCTCTGGATATCCGTAAGATCATAACGTTGTTCATAGGTTTCTCTCTTTAACAACATTGTTACAGACCAATCTTTTAAGATCACAATGTCTTCTAAACGCTCCAACTTCTACTGCTGAACATCAAATTTTCTCGCTCATAATCACTCTTATTTTGTTTCATTAGTCTTTACACATCCGTAACGTTGTTCGTAATTTTCTCTCTTTTCCAACGTCGTTAAAGATAACCTTTTAAGATCACGATGTCTTCTAAACGCTCCGACTTCTACTGCTTAAACATCAATTTTTCTCGCTCAAATTCACTCCTATTCTGTTTCATTAGTCTCTGCATTTTTGTAACGTTCATGATTTTCTCTGTTTTCCAACGTTGTTACAGACCAATCTTTTAAGATCACAGTGTCTTCTAAAGGCTCCAACTTCTACTACTTAAAAATCATTTTTTCGCTGAAAATCACTCCTATTTTGTTTCATTAGTCTCTGCATAACCATAACGTTCATAATTTTCTCTTTTCCAACGTTCTTACAGACCAATCTTTAAGATCACAATGTCTTCTAAACCTTCCAACTTCTACTGCATAAACATCAAATTTTCTCGCTCAAAATCACTCCTATTTTGTTTCATTTGTCTCAGCATATCCGTAACTTTGCCCATGCTTTTCTCTCTTTTCAACATTGTTACAAACCAATCTTTTAACATCACAATGCCCTCTAAACGCTCCAATTTCTACTACTTAAACATAAATTTTACCCGCTCAAAATCAGTCCTATTTTGTTTCATTAGTCTCCCCATATCCATAACATTGTTCATAATTTTCTCTCTTTTCCAACGTCAGTATAGACCGATCTTTTGAGATCACAATGTCCTCTAAACGCTCCATTGTATATTGAGGATGCTAAGTCTCACAGTTGCACCCATTGACGATGATTTATATGTTGCACTTTACGTTGAGAGGCATGCAAATAATGTAACAGAAAGAATGTAGCTGATAAAGAACAGTAACTTACATTTCATTAGCTTCTTGATATGTGTGACATGAAGCAACAGCCAAAAGTCGTCCCCCGTGATTATATGATAAGGATGCCACACTATTAGGACATCTAGGTAACTGAAAGTGACAGAAAATTAAGTGTTAACTGAACCACATATGAACCAAAACGGCAACATAATGTTTCCATTTCTCCATCAAGCCACAAACAATATCGAATCAATGAGATAATGTTTTGACAGGAGGGCATAAATCATAATGATGTATAGCTTCAAAATGAAAAAAGAAACAAAAAAATTTACACATGAAAGTTTTTGGAAAAATAAGGTACTACATGGTGTTAGGCTAGCATAAGACAGCCAAGGTTATTTGAAACTAGATACTTGAACTACCAAACACGTTTTATACGTAAATGAAATGTACCACTTCATTTGAGAGCATCATTTCATGACATAAAAAGTATATAACTGCTAAAAAATTCATATATTCTTTCAAATGAATCCAAAATAATTAAATCCTGATAAGTAATACCTCAAATAGTCTTTTCCTGCTTTGAGCATCCCATCCAACGACATAGCCTTCATTGTCACCAGTAACAAAGGCACCAAAGATGCTAAACGAAAAATATATACACCACAAATAAGTTTCCATAATACAGGAGAGTAAACTAATAATATAAGGGTACCTACGCTGGATTGAATACAATTTCATTCACTGATACTAGATGTTTGTTTGCATCCTTTGACTTTGGGCGGCACCGAAAGATGTATCTGTAACAAAGCATAGAACAAGAAGATACTTAGCCATTATATCTATACCTACTAATAAAAATTTTCATACAAAATAACATAAGTTGAAAAGCTATCAAGCATATACTGCTCTTATTCTTTTGTCCATGGTATATATGAATTCAGTATATTGACAGTTCCAAGAAAATTTGAGCTTCAGCATCTGAAATTGTGCTACAACTAAAAGCCAAGAATAGATAAGAAATACTCCCTCCGTCCCAAAATGAGTGTCCTGTTTGTCTAAATTTTTTGTCCCAAAATGAGTGTCCTGTTTCTAT
>JAYMTF010001122.1:0-26119 GCA_036897485.1 Pelargonium nanum | reverse complement strand
CCCCAACATTCAGCATTTTCTCTTTTTAACAGTTCCAGCCACCATGTTTTAAAAGACCATCCCTCCTCCCATTTGGTCCCAATACCACTTCGCTGCCAGCACTGTTGTGCCACTGTGCAGTCAAACATGGCATGTTCGACCGTCTCCGGCTCAGCATCACAGCTTCGACATAATACATCCACATCTACCCTTCTTTCATACAGTCTCACTTTCGCCGGGATAAATCTACAGCAAGCCCGCCAGACATGGATTTTTGCTTTTGCCGGGCATCTAATCGCCCATAGCTTCTTCCACAAGTTATCCTCTTCTACACTTCCTGCTGGTTCTACCTGCTGTGTCATTAAAGCTCTGTATGCGCTCTTCACCGAGTATGAGCCATTCCTCTCATGCTTCCAAGCCCATCCATCCCCCACATCTCTTCGACTGAGCAAAATACTCCCCACTGCCCTCTGTTCTTCGACTGATAATACATGTGGAATAACTTGCCAGTCCCACTCTTTTCTCCCATTCTCAAACAGCCACTCAACCGAAGCCTCTTCCCACCCTTCCGGAGCTTCCGACATGACCCTCATGCCTTCCATGCCTGGTAACCATGGGTCCCTAAACAGTTTCGTAGACCTGCCATTGCCAATCCTCACGTAACATCCCGACTTCAGCATTGTTTGTGCAGCTCGGATACTCCTCCAGAAGTAGCTCGGGTTTGACCCCGCTGGAGCATCCAAGAATGACGATTTGGGAAAGTATCGTGCTTTTAGCATGCGGGCCAATAAACTATCAGGTTGCGTCAAAATTCTCCAACCTTGCTTTCCTAGAAGAGCTAAGTTGAACTCTCGTAGTTTCCTCATGCCCAGCCCCCCAGTCCCCTTATGCATGCTTAGTTTCTCCCACGAGCACCACCTCATGCCTTTAGAGTTATTGGGCCCCGACCCCCACCAGAATGAGTTCATCATTCTTTCCAATGCCGCACATGTATCCAACGGAATAAGGAAGATGCTCATTGTATAATTAGGAAGGGCCTGTGCCACCGTTTTCAGCAGAACTTCCTTCCCCGCACGAGAGAGAAGCTTGTTGCTCCATCCTCTCAACCTTGCTGCCACCTTGTCTTTAACGAATCGAAACACCTCCGATTTGTTCCTTCCCATATTAATCGGCAGTCCAAGATAGCCGCATACCCCGCTCTCCTCCTTCACACCCATCAGCCCACACACATCCTCCCTCGTTCTTGTAGAGACGTTGGAGCTAAACATCATGGTCGATTTTGAAAAATTCACCAGCTGACCTGATGCGCGCTCGTATACTTTCAAGGTCTCTTTTATGAAGTTGGCCTCCTCCGTCCCTGCTCGATAAAATAGGAAGCTATCGTCGGCAAAGAACAAGTGAGTGACCGAAGGCGCCGACCTCGCTACTCGGATCCCATGTAACCGACCTCTTCTTTCTCCTTCCTTTAACAGCATCGACAAACCTTCAGCACAGATAATGAATAAGTACGGAGATAACGGGTCTCCCTGCCGCAATCCTCTACTCGGCACAAACTCCTCGGACAACCCATTACTCATAATTATTCTGTACTTTACAGTTGATATACACATAAACATCCATCCAAGCCACTTCTCGCTAAAGCCCATAGCTCTCATTACGTTAACAACGAACTGCCACTCGACCCGGTCATAGGCTTTAGCCATGTCCAACTTGAGCGCTGCCACACCGTCCCCTTGCTTCCGCCGCTTCATGTGATGTAGTATCTCAGTAGCTACTCCAATATTGTCGGAAATAAGCCGACCCGACAGAAAAGCACTTTGTGCTTCCGAGATACAACCATCCAAAACTCTTTTGAGCCTATTTGCCAGCATCTTTGCCACTAACTTGTAGAGCACGTTACACAGCGATATGGGTCGGAGATCACCCATTACTTCCGGCTTTGCTTTTTTCGGAATCAGGACTATTAATGTGTCATTAAGCGAGCTCGGCATTACCCCAGTCTCCAATATGTGAATGCATGCATCAGTGACATCATCCCCCACTACGTCCCAGAACTCTTTGAAGAAACCCGGGTTCATTCCATCCGGACCCGGGGCTTTATCGATATGCATTGAGTCCAGTGCTTCCTTAACTTCCTCCCTCCTAAATACCTCGGTCAGCTCATCATTTTGGCTCGCTGACACCCTCCTTCCAATGAGTCTACATATCGGGTCCGATGCCGACCCCTGAGAAGCGAATAAACCTTTGAAATATTCCACCATCAGTTCTTCCATTCCCTCCCCTTCCTTTCTCCATATCCCAGCTCCATCTCTGAGTTGCTCTAACTTATTGTTCCTCCTTCTACTCGAAGCCGAGGCATGAAAAAATTTTGAATTCGAATCCCCACCTGCAAGCCAATACAGTTTCGCTCTCTGCCTCCAGTAGGTTTCGTATTCCTCAAGAGCTTTATAGTACCCTTCCCGCACCTCCCCACTATCGCGCCCTCCTCCCCGGTGCACTTCCACTCTCGACTCTCTTACTTTCCGCAGCAGTTCCTTAAGTTTAGGACCACCCCACTCCCATAAGGCTTTACTGCTCCGAGCTATCTTCGACTGGACATCACCTTCTCCACGTCCTCCCCAACTACGTACAACAGCTTCTCTGCATCCTCGCTCTCCCAGCCAACAATTCTCGAATCTGAACCTTTTCTCATATCTCTTCTTTTTGACAATCATTGGGATTACAAAGATAGGCGTGTGATCTGAGGTAGCCCAGAGCAGATTGATGACCCTAAACCCCTCAAACTTCGCCACCCAACTCTCTGATGCCATCGCACGGTCAAGTCTTTCCTCGACACAAGCCTCCGTCCCACGCCCCCGACACCAAGTAAATTGATAACCTTCCATGCCTAGGTCAACCAAATTACAATCAGATATAGTATTGGCGAATCCGTCTAGGAGCCAGTATGGTTGCGGAATCCCACCTCGCTTCTCATTGCTCGCCACCATATCATTGAAATCTCCTAGACACAGCCATGGTAAGCTTGATCTACTCGCCAGCGACCTCAACAACTCCCACGACTCCCTCCTTCTAACCCTTGTCGGCTCCCCATAAAACCCGGTCACTCTCCATTCTCCTAACCTTTCGCTACAAACTTTGACATCAATGTGGTTTCTTGAGTAACTGAGTAAGGATACCGCAATCTCCGAGTCCCACATTAGAGCCATCCCTCCACTCCTCCCTACACTGTCAACCGCGAACATCCCCACCATCCCAGTCTTCCTCCTCACCGCCTCAAGGTTCCTTCGATCACAATGTGTTTCAATGAGAAACACCATATTGGGCCTCCTCTCCATCACAATATCTGCGAGGACTCTCACTGTCCGTGGGTTGCCCACCCCACGGCAGTTCCAACTTAAACAACTCATTGGTCTCGGCGGATCTCCTCGAGGGAGTCCGCCATCAACTCGTTTTTTGACTGATCTTCTTCCATCACCGTGACCTCTCCTTCACTCACCACATCCTCCCCGATCACCCTCCTCCTCTTCTTGTCCCCTACATCCAGGACTTTCTCTTCAACCTTCTGCCCTGCTATTCCTCCCCCTGTGTGCTTGGACCCCAGCACCGCCGGGACACAGCTGCCCTCACCTTTTCCTTTCAATAGCAGCGAATCCCCGTCCCCCTTCCTTCGATCATCGAACCACTTCTCAGATGCTTGTTTCAGTGTCAGTAGCGGTTGTGCACGCATGAACACCCCATAAGGCTTCTCAATATCATCAGGTTGATCCAACAAAGCCTCGCAAAATGTATCGCTGTGCCCTAACAAGCCACAGTAGAAACAAAACGTTGGTATCCTCTCATATTTAAATTCCACCGACGCCAAGCCTCCTCCATACAATCTTATCTTCATCCCCTTCTTCAATGGCTTGCGAATATCCAGCAAGACCCTGATGCGCAGCACTCTATTCCTGCCGCCTAAGAAGTTTTTCTTGTCAGCTTCTTCAAATTTACCAATAAAGTTACATATATCAGAACACACTCTCTCGGTTATATACCCGGGAGGCACTCCGTGCAACTGTACCCAAAAGGTGACCGAGTTTAATGGTACTTTTAACGGATCTGCTTCCGGCTCCAGTCTCGCGCATATCAAAACATGACGGTTAAAAAACCAGGGACCTCCGTTTAGTACTCGCATCATATCCTTCTCATGGTTAAACTCAAAAATATACCTGATCACACCATCTCCGGAATACGGTAACTCGTCTGCGCTCATCTTCCTAACTGGCCTCCAGAGCGAGGCCATCATATTCTTCATGGCCTGGAAGTTAATAGGTACTTCAGTTAAAAATCTCCCCACAATGGCCCACTGACTCGCCACCGAAATCTCTGCTACCGACTGGTCAGCCCCATAATCCAAATCTGGCGCCTCCTCCTGCGCCTCGCCCTCCAAGGTCATACTCGCACATCTGCTTTCAATCCCCTCCATCGCCTCCGTCGTCCCACTACCGTTTGCTGCCATGGAGTCGATACCTTCAGTTGCACGAAACTCGCGTAGAAACCCCTAGCCGCCAAAACTTTGAAAAAACCCTACTAGTCAGAGGACTAGACGCTAGTCAGAAGACTAGAAAACCATATAATTCTTATACACTGGTACAACTTATAACATATAGTATTTATTTAAGTAATGTCTGGTTATATTTTTTTTTATGTCGTGTATTGAGTTTTGTGACATAAAAAATCATAATTCAAATTACGGAGTCATTCTCATATTTAATTTTTGTATATGAACAATTTTTTATTCATGTTCTTTAAAGAATGACGCAATGGTTAAAACGCATATTTATATGAGAGGTCATGAGTTCAAAACCTATAGCATTGAGTGAGATCGATTATAGAAAACAAATATAACAAAATTAATTTGAAATAAAATTCTAATACTTCCAAGAAAACCTGTGAGTGATAGTGTTCCCACAAGCCTCACAAAAATTACACAATTGAAAGAAGTAAATATAGTTAATCAATAATGTTTCAAAAAAAAAAGTTATTCATAATGCTACACAAATGGCAATGCATCTCAAGAAAGGTGCATGCACAACATTGGTCACATATATTTTCTCTATAAAAATCAGCACATTCTTCTCTATCAACCACAAAAGCAAATAAAACAACAATTAAATGCGTACAAACATGGCAAGTATTTGAGGAAATACAATTTGAGTAAATCTTAATTAAAATAAAATAAATGTGGATACACAAAAGTATTGGTCACATATGAATCAGCACATTTTTCTCTAGAACCACACAATAGCAAAGCAAACAAAATGTGTCCTCTCTACCTCCAAAGTCCTCTTGCTCACCATAGCTCTAAGCTTCACAACTCAGCTGTCCACAACACAGTCCCTGCTCTACCCAACGTACCACCTAAAGATTGGCAACAATGTGCACGACACTCTTTTCGTGGCGATGACTTCAAATTTGGACATCAAGATACGCGAATTCAATCTTTATGTTGATCAAATACATGAAGAGACGGTTACTCCAGATGACGATGGATTATTAGTACTCAACGGCACAATGATTTGGACGGGCGGGTATAGCAATTTTGAAATGTTTTCACTCAAGTCTGAGTTTGTGCAGAGTTGTGGAGCTCAACACAACTGTTCATGGAAGGCTTCAGAGGATGGAGTTTATTTGTATGATGAGAGAAAACAGGCCTTTGTGTTGATGTCTAAGTGGATTAAATGGTCAGAATTATGACTTGAATGCACAAGTAGTTATCGGTGCTGTGAATCATTTATGAAAATGAACAATTGACTTTGGGAGTGAATCAATAGTTGGATGTGTCTCTTTTTCTCTCTAATTTTTTTTAACTCTCTCCTAAATCCAATTATTTGATGTCTTTGAATTTATCTCTTTGTGGGTGCTGTAAAGAGAGTGTCACATAACTTAGCACCCTCAATAGTTCACCCAATTAGTGGATATGAAAATCTTCCACAAAAGTGATTATGTCAAGTCAAATCTCATACACAAGTCTCTAATTAAGTTCAACTTTTAAAAAACATATATCATATAGCTTGAGCTAGCTGATAATTTGTGTGCACGTGCTATGTTGGTATTTTGCTGAAGGCATATAGATAGTTTGAGTTGACAATTCATGTGCATGTGTTATGTTGGTATTGTACTATTGTGCTGAAGGTTGGTCATACCGTGCTCGTATCATGTTTTGTGAGACAAGAATTGCCACCTAAACATAGCCTACAAAATAAATTAGGAGAAAAATTGTATGTAAACGAGTACAAAAACGGTTTCCAACCCGTTAAACTCCTTGCGCAAAGCACAAACTGTTCAACTTCACTGGTGCTGTAATAATGAAGAAAAAAAAGAAAGTAAAAGGGCATTAATTATTGTGCCAAATGGACAAACTCTACAGGATTGTAACCGTGAAAACATGAAATAATACATATAATCCCAGCAATGAGACCTCTCAGCTTCCCACGTTCCTCTTTCTCTCCACACACACGTACATTTCTATGGCTTTTAAGCAACCAACTACACTTTACTATTGTAAGCAAGCAGTTACCATTTTCTTTTTTGCGCTGCTGATCATATAGAGAACAATGCAAAGTTCACTGGCAGATTTGAATGCTCCAAATGTTTGTAGTGAAATACTTGGAAACCAGTATCTTCCAGGGCCTATGTACGGTCCATATTCTTTCATTAATATCTCTTGTGGAAGAGAAGAAGAACTGGATGATGCTTCATGCAGTCGAAAAAACATGGTAGAAGTCGCCGTTGGCATCAAAATAGTCAGTAAATTGTATAAAGGTACGTGAAGATGTGTCAGCTAACTAAAAGCTCAAACTGATAGTTGAATATCATTTTCTTAACCTTAACTTGTTTGATTTCTTGATCGATGTTTGTTTTTCTAATCCATGTGTTTAATTGATGCAACAGCATGGAAGATTCATGGCTCGAAAGAGAAACTTCGTGTCGGCTTAGGATCCTTCTATGCTGCTCAAGTTCATGCATTCAAAGAGAAACTTGGACACAAGTATGAAAATGTGGGTGGATTCACTTTGACAGCAAGGTCTATAAATGATGGATTCGAAGATGAAGAAGTAGATGTTGTAATATTATCTACTGTGAAATCTAACAAAGATGAATCTATTGGGTCAATCTCAAATCATCTGACAACAAATCTTGCTGATCTGCCAAAGGCTAGGTATGCATTCAAATAGAAAAGCTACCTAGCTAGCTACATCCATCTTTTGATTAACTTATGAACTGATTATGTTAAGGATAGTGAATGTTGACTAGATTTTTGGCTCCATATGTACACAGTCTCTGGATTATAGGAAATGGTTCGGTGTGGGAATCACTAGTGCAAGATGCGAGGGAGCGCAACTGTTTCTTTAATGCTGAAGAAGATGAGGATTTAGCAAAATTACTTGTAGAGGTCAAGAAAGAGATTGAGGAGTTTGATAATTTACTGAGTGCTGATAGTGAACTTTTCAAAAACACCTTGTGGAAGGTACATATATATCATTTTATAATAGTTTTCAACATTCTTGTGTACTCAATTTATACTGAGGATCTTATGCATTTGTTCATCCAGGTCTTCTTCAGCGATGATTTCAGGAAATCATTTGGCGATTTGAAGTCATACAAGACAAAGAAGCTAGTGATAAATCTATTACATAGGCTTTCTTGTGGGTGGCGTCCGAAGAAGAGGAATGTTAACTTAACTGGTAGCCGCTTTCCACGCATTTTGAAGCAATTCAAGATGAAGGATCTGTATGTCATTTGCTCCGTTGATGTGAAGAAAGAGTCGGTCCATTACATTCAAGTTTTGAAAGTTTGGGATATATTGCCTATGGAGAAAATTCCTAAATTGGTTGCTCGTCTTGACGCAATTTTCACCATGTACAATGATGATTTTTTGAATAACTGCAAGATCAAGTGTATCAATGGGTATGACCAAATCTGATGAACTTTATCCACTTTAAATTGTGATCCATGTCTCTTTTTTATTTCTTTTTTATAATCTTTACTCGTGTTGGCTCAAATATAGGGATTTGGAAGTACCCATGAGTTGGGACACTTCAAAAGAGATTGTCCCTTTCAAGGATCAAAGAAAGAGACAAAATGGGAATAGTTCATGTGTTGATGCTCTGGAAGGAAGGAACTATTTGGAGAAGTCAAGGGTAAATGAGAGCTTGTCGCTGATGAAATTCTACTCCTTGTCCTCCGGTATGGCAAACCATTTGCTATCGGGTTGTGATGGAAAGGAATTAGGATTAGCATATGAACTTACTGACAAGGAACTTGAGATAACGAATTTCAGCAGAAGTTCCTTCGTACTCGGGCGGTCTGGTACAGGGAAAACAACTGTATTGATTATGAAGTTATTTCAAAGAGAACAATTGTATCATTTAGCTTCCGAAGGGTTTCACGAAGTGAATCAAGATCCGTCCTCTACGGATGTTAGGTTGACAAAAGAGGACAACGAGAGTGTCAAGGAGACCACAGGAGCATTCTTGCGCCAGCTCTTTGTTACAGTTAGTCCTAAGCTGTGCTATGCTGTTCAACAAAATATTTATCGCTTGCAAAGGTCAGTTATTAATTTTGAGAATAATTATCTTGCAATGAATACATATAAATAAACTACTTATTATATGGATGCTCAATATACTTGGTGCTTATGCACCACAAATAGGAATATATGAAGCAACTAATTATTAGAAATACTCAAATAAGTATATATAGTAGGATTTAGATGAAATGGTTCAAAGGATACCCATCAAGGGTTATTTGAATGATGCATGAGTTTTTTTTGGCTGTCAAACATAGTGCAATTGCATCACCAATACATGATTATTGACACCACTTAAAAAGTAATACACAACTTAACATTGGGTTTGTGGATAGGAAGTATAGAGGAACCAAACTATAGACTTGGTTTGTGTGTAGAAATCATAGACTCGCCAGTTAGAATTTGCTACCACACATGATTTGAGTAGACGAGACTTTGAAGACCGTAAAGTGATTCTTGGGGAGTGCTTGGCAATGCTAATAAGTTAGTTTGGTATACTAGATTAACCTTAAAATCATATGTATATAGAAACGAGGTGGAACCAAATCTCTTGTACTACTAATGTTGCAATTTAGGTGATAACATTCTAGCAGGCACACTTGCACCAGTTCATGGTCTTTTACTTGAACATTGTGTTTACTCAGAATGTGCTATTAATTATTGTTCATTTTTAATCACTTCTCCATCAAATGTACAGATTCACATGTGGAGGGAATTCTACATCCCAAAGCAGTTATGTTGATATGCGTGACATTGATGAGGTATCTCAGTTTAGAGATATCCCGGACTCGTTTGTCAACCTTCCATCCACGTCATATCCTCTCATTATAACATTTCATAAATTCTTGATGATGTTCGATGGAACTATAGGAAGGTCATATTTTGAGAGGTTCCCTGAGGTTAGGCGGCTATCATCTCAGGGTCAAAACAGAGGTTCAAGATCGGTAGCCTTCCAAGCTTTTATCCGAGATAAGGAGGTCAACTATGATAAGTTTCATTCATCTTACTGGCCTCATTTTAATAGCCAGCTGATTAAACATTTTGATTCTTCAATAGTTTTTACGGAGATAATTTCTCGTATAAAAGGTGGAGTAGGTTCAAGTAGGGCTTTTGATTGCGAAATCAGCTTGGAGGAATATCTATCCATATCTAAGGGACAGGTCTCTTCTCTTAGCACAACGGAAAGAGAGAGAATTTATGAAATTTTTCTTAAATATCAGACAATGAAGATGGAGCGAGGAGAATTTGATTTTGGTGATTTGGTAATTGATCTCCATCGACGATGTCAAGATGAAAAATATGATGGTAGCAAGATTGACTTTGTATATGTGGACGAGGTCCAGGATTTGACAATGAGACAAATTGCTCTTTTGAAATATATCTGCAGAAACTTTGAGGGTGGCTTTGTATTTTCAGGTGACACGGCTCAGACAATTGCAAGAGGAATTGACTTCAGGTTCCAAGATATACGAGCCCTTTTTTATGAAGATTTTAGAGCGGATTCAAAAAGTTTTGCAACCAATGGGAAAGGAAAAAAAGGACAAATTTCCGACATTTTTCAGTTGAGCCAGAACTTCCGAACTCATTGTGGTGTCTTGAAGTTATCTCAAAGTATACTTGATCTTCTTTACCATTTCTTCCCTTTAACGATTGATGTCTTAAGCCCTGAGACAAGTCTCGTAGATGGGGAAGCTCCTGTTTTGCTAGAACTTATGGACAAAGAGACCAAGCTACGATCTATGTTCCTAAATAGGTCAAGTTCAGGACAGGTTATGGATGGTTTTGGTGCTGATCAGGTCATTTTGGTTAGAGATGAATGTGTGAAGGCTGAAGTTTTGAGCTATGTGGGGAATCAAGCTCTTGTTCTGACTATATTTGAGTGCAAGGGCCTCGAGTTCCAGGTTAAATTTATATACTTCGATATAATGATATAAATTTGTATTTTACTGTCAATTGAACTGGTGTCTTGATTTTGTCCTTTACATTGACTTCTTGTTTTGTGTCATATTGCAGGACGTCTTGTTATACAACTTCTTCAGCTCGTCTCCTTTGGAAAACCAATGGAGAGTTATATATGACTATTTGGACAAGCTGAATTTGCTTGACTCAACATCTATGTCATTCCCGAGATTCAACGATGGGAAAGACATTATATTGTGCTCTGAGCTGAAGCAGTTATATGTGGCCATAACACGTACACGGCAAAGGTTGTGGATTTTGGAGACTGTTGAAGATGTTACAGGGCCAATGTTTCACTATTGGAAGAAACTGTGCCTAATCCAAGTTAGGTCACTAGATCATTCGTTTATGGAGGAAATACAAGTTCTAAGCAGCAAAGAGGAGTGGAAGTCTCGAGGAATTAAGGTCTGTTGATATAATCTTCATCATAGTCCACAAACTGACAGACCTTTTGTTTTGAGGACATTTCTTGTGAACTATTTGTTTGTATCGTTTGCTCAACTCATTTATATTTCCATCACCCGCTTTAAAATTGTTAACAATAATGTTAATGTGGATCATTGTTATTTTATTTCATCTTATATCTTTTTCGCCTTTCAGCTCTTTCATCAGCGCAACTATGACATGGCTCAAATGTGCTTTGAAAAAGCAGGAGATACGTATTGGAAGAAATTGGCTGAGGCTTCTGGTCTTCAAGCAGCTGCTAACCGTCTGAGCGATTCAAATCGTTACATGGCTCATACATATCTTAAGATAGCTGCTGAACTGTTTGATTCTCTGGGAAAATATGAGTTGGCAGCTCAATGTTACATTAATTTGAAAGACTATGAAACTGCAGGTTAATATTTTTTCCTTATAATTCTCCCCTTTTTTTCCTCGTCCATCATTTATGTGTCGTTTCCTGCTTAATTATTTTGCAGAACTATAATCTTGTTGTAAACAAATTTCATATGTATAAAGATTTAAGCTTTTTGATGAGTCGAGCGAGGCAGACTTGTTTAACCTCGTTATAGTTTTGACAAATAAGATATGATACTGTTGTTGGGGTAGACTGAGTTAAACTAATTAACTATAACTTGAATTGATCAGCTCTTAAATGTTACCTATAGTGGACAGCTATTCATTTACTTAAAATGTTAAATAGTTATGATCTTATATATCTTACTAGTTTAATGTTATTCTGTAAATTGATATATTTTTTTTCTTAATTTATAATCCGTTTTTCAGGTAAAATCTACCTTGAAAAGTTTGGAGAATCAAGGCTGGAAGAAGCGGGAGAATGTTTTGCTCTTGCAAAATGTTACAAATCTGCAGCCGATGCATATAATAAGGCAAACTTATTATCCAAGTGCTTGGCTGTCTGTGATAAAGGGAAGCTGTTTAACTTGGGCATGCAGTACATTCAGAACTGGAGGCGACATTACTATTTGGGAAGGAAAATAGTGGAAATTGAAAAAACTGTACAAGACTTCTGGGAGAGCGCTGCACGTCACTTTAATACACTCGAAGATTACAAAACCATGATGAAATTTGTTGAAGCTTTCCATTCTAAGGACTCAATGCGCACTTTCTTGAAGGGTTTAGGCCATTTGGATCAACTTTTGTCGTTGGAGCAGGCGTGGGGAGATTTTGAGAATGCAGCAAATGTAGCGAAGCTGAAAGGAGAGGTGTTACTCGAGGTTGATCAACTGGAAATGGCAGGGAAATTTGAAGATGCATCTGTGCTCATTCTTAATTATATCTTATGCAACTCTCTGTGGGAACATGGAAGTAACGGCTGGCCCATGAAGAAATTTCCTGTGAAGAATGATCTGTTAACAAAGTCAAAAGAATTTGCCAAGAAGGTCTCGGACAAATTCTATCAACTTGTGGATGCAGAGGCAAAAGTTTTATCCGATGAATGTTATAGCTTGCTTGAGATGAAACAACATTTGATCAAATCCCAGAGACATAGAAGTGCCACAGGCGAGATATTGTGTGCTCGCAGAATTCTGGACACTCACTTTGATTTGAGTGCCTCACAGTACAATTGGGAAGACAATTCGGCACTCAATCTGACAGATCTTGCATTCAAAAGACTGTCCAAAAATCAGGTAACGGTTGAAACTCTATTCTACTTTTGGGGTTTGTGGAAAGAGGAGATCGAAAATTTGTTACAGTCTCTTGAGGATCCCAAAGAACAAGATGTTTACACAGAATTTTGTCTTCGTTACTTTGGTGTGAGGAAAGAGCTCATCAATATGAATCAAAGGTTCATATTGATGAACCCTGATTCGCATTGGACAAGAGTAATTAGTAAACGTTTCTTCAAGAGAGAATGGAATTTGGTTACCATAGATGAGAAATGCTTTGTTCGTGCTGCTCAGAGCTATTGGTCGTCTGAGTTACTTTCTGTTGGAATTAAAGTGGTTGAAAATCTGGAAGCCCTTAATGTGTTTTCATCCGGGAGTTCTTTGCCCAACCATTCCAAAATCAAGACTCTTGCTTATACTTTTGGGGTTACAAAATCTCTCATCAGTTTTCTGAACCTGAGTTGCGAGCATATCTCTATGCTGCAGAAACTCAATGGTTACATAATCAATGTGTTTGTTAGTTTATTTGTGATGGACTGTGGAAAGTTGGTGACAAAAAATGCGATTTTGTTCAGGAAGACTCAGGTTTTTATGAATTTACTTGAAGAAGTTATTCATAGAAATGTCAAGTCAAATTATCAGCTAACATATGGGGAAATTGGAACAGTAGTGACTATATTGCTTGGGTGTAACAAACTGGCTGATAAGGTGTGTGAAAAGATTGAAGCAAGTTTTACATTCTTTCCGCCATGGAAAGCTTGGATTCAGACTTTTCGAGCAAACAATGAATGGAAATATCCTCAAATGTCTGCTCCAGAGAGCAGTTCAACTGATCTTCCTATTGAAGTGTCTCTGGTTTACAAGTTCCATCAGGCGCTTGAAGAGTCTTATCATGGTGACTGGAGGGCTAAATTCATGGCGCCGGCTTGTTTCTTGTATCTTGTTGAACGGCTCCTAACAATGATATCTTACCTGAACGGGCACTTTTTCACTACAAGAACTCTTTTTGTGGAATGGTTTATATGCCAAGAATGGAAGCCTAGGCGAAGCTCCAGTCATGAAGCTGATAATGCACAATATTCTTTCCGAGGCCCTATCGATTTTCTGGTTCTTGTTGTTCAGCAGGTTCTTTTTCATGAGAAGGATACCAAACAATGGATTGAAGAATCTTCAACCAACGTAGAGTACGTGTATCGACAGCTAGTTTTGAGACTAATTGTATTGATGTGTCTGCTGTGCGTAAACACGAGGAGCGAGACACATTGGGATTTGCTGTTTTATTTGCTGACGAGGGAAGACATCACAAAACATTTACCAAGGGACTTTTATGAAACTCTTAGGAGACTGAAGCGCGATCGTGTAGAGATGAGTACTGGGATTCTTGCAGAAGCTAGTCGGAAGATTGGAGATCCTCTCGTGATTGTGAATGAAAGAAGACGTCGGTCAAGATTTTCACACATATATGCTATATTTGTAGACCTTGAAGAGATGCCAAGTAGAGAATATGTGCTGAGAAGATTGTTCTGGTAGAATTGAGACTAATGTTTGATTCTTGTGCGGGTAATTGGTTAGCAGAACTTTGAGAAGAACCCAAGCAAAGAATACTTGAGGGAAATTTTTTGTGATAAGTAGCTTTCATGAGTATGTATTTTTTGTTTCCTAATGTTCTTGATCAATGTCTAAGCCTAAACAAAATTCTGCTCAATTTTTTGTGAACTACTAGTTACAAAAACCCAAGCAAAGAACTTTGAGAAGAACCCAAGCAAAGAATACTCTGAGGGAAATTTTTTGTGATATGTAGCTTTCATGAACTTTCTGATAGACACAAAAAGCATGAAGAGACTGGTTCTCCAATGATTATGGTTAATAGTAATAAAAAAAATCAATGATATGGGCTGCAGGCCAAGTCTGAGTTTATGCAGAATTATGGGCATGAACATTAGTGTAAATGGAACAATCCATTCCTTCATGATATGGAACTTTACCTCTGCACTTTTTTCTTCATTAACTTTGTGCATTGGGTTTCATGCAACACTATCCACATCTGGTGTGACAAATTTACTAATTTCAGTCCTATTCACAACATATTCTGATACCAAAAAAAAAATCAGAGAAAACATTTGTTCATCATATAGAATTGTAAATTTCAAAATCCAATATTCTAAGAAAACAATTTACTAATTAACATGTTCTTTTTGCTTCCCTTCTCATCAAGGTCTATAAATATGACATCTTGGCTTCTAAACCTTGACCAATCTCCTCCTGCATTTACCAGCACCAGAGGAATTCCAATCCTTCGACAAGCTTCTGCAAGAATGCTAATATTCATATCTGCACCATCAGGCTTCCATCTCTGAAGAGTTTCACAAAACTTCGGTGGTAATCGGGTTGTGATGTTTTCTTGATTCAGCAAATGAGAGATTACATCCCAATGTTTCAAATTTCCAGTGATTATGCAGAGCAGACACATCATCACAATCATTCTCAAAACTACCTGCTGATGCACATCCTGTAAATTGGCTGAAGATTCTTCAATCCATTGTTTGGTATCGTGCTCGTGGTAAAGGACTTGCTGAACTGCAACTGCCAGAAAATCCATAGCACCTTGGAAAGATTGCGGCGCCTCATCCTCTACTGGACTGAAAGTTCGTCTTGGATTCCATTTCTGGGTTATAAGCCATTCCACAAGAGGAGTTCTTGTAGTCAAAATGTAACCGTTGAGGTAACATATCATAACGAGGAGCCGCTCAACTAGATACAAGAAACAAGTTGGTGACATGAGTTTAGTCCTGGCATGGAAAGAATCTTGAAGTGCTTCTTGGAGCTTTAGAGCCACTTCTATTGAAATATCTGTTGAAGTACTGCTCGGTGCAGGGCGTTTGTGATCTATCCATCCTTTGCTTGCTCTAAAAGCCTGAATCCAAGCATGCCACCGCGGAAACCTCTTAAAACTTGCTGCAATCTTTGGATACAAATTAACAGTCAATTTGGGAGATCCAAGCAATATAGTCACCACTCTTCCAATTTTCCCATATGTTAGTTGATCAGTGCTTGTCTCGATATTTGTACAAATAACTTCTTCAAGAGCATCCTCACACAGCTTGGTCTCCCGGAACAAAATCATACTTTTTGCCATTGATTTCCCCCAGTCAAATAAAAATAAATTATCGAAGAACCTATTGATTAAATCTTCATTGATACCATCACAGCTATGGTTGAGAAAATTGGAGCTAGTGAGATATTTTTTAGCCCCCAAAATATGAGCAAAAGTCTTGCTTTGGAGAAAGTTAGAAAAAGAACTCGTGCACGAAAATGTGTAAAGGGCTTCCATTTTTTCAATCACTTTCATTCCAACTGAGATCATCTCCGAAGACCAATAGATGCAAGCAGCGCGAACAAAGCAATTCTCATCAATTGTAACCAAATTCCCTTTTCTCTTGAAAAACCGTTTACCAATTACTCCGGACCAATGTGCATCGGGGTTCATCAATATCAACCTTTGTTTCTCATTCATGTACTCTTTCCTCAAACCGAAGAAATTAAGACAGAATTCTGCATAAACATCTTGTTGGTCATCAAGATCTGTAAGATTCTTCAACACTTTTTCTATTTCCCATTTCCACAAATCCCAAAAGTGGTTCAGTGTTTCAACGCTTATCTGATTCTTGGACAGTCTTTGGGACGCGTTTCCTACCTTATTGATGACTACATGATTTTCCCATTTGTAGTGTGAGGTACTGCATTCAAAATGCGCATCCAGAATTTTGCGAGCACATAATATCTTACCTTTGACACTTCGATGTCTCCGAGAGTTTCTCATACATTTTTCCATCTCGAACAAGCTATTCCATTCGTCTGATAAAATTCTTGCCTCTGTATTCACAAGCTGAGAGAAGTTGCTTGAGGCATTATTGGCAAGACATTTGCACTTCGTTAAAAGATCATTCTTCCCAAGAAAATGCTTTACGGGCCAGCCTTCACTTCCGTGCTCCCACAGAGAGTTGCATAAGACGTAGTTAAGAATGAGCATGGACGCATCTTGGAATTTCCCAGCCATCTCCAGCAGATCAACCTCAAGAAACACATCTCCTTTCAGCTTTGCTACATATGCAGCTTCTGCAAAACATCCCCACTCTTGCTCCAACAACAAAAGTTTGTCCAAGTGACCCAAATTCATCATGAAAGAGCGAATTGATGTCTTGGAATGAAAGTCATTAACAAATTTCATCATTGTTTCATAATCTCCTATCTTATGATGATAATGCGCGGTGCTCTCCAAGAAATGTTGTGCACTATTTTCAATTTCATCTCTTCTTTTCCCAAGATAATCAGAAGCCGAATGTTGTTTCCAGTACTCGATGTACTGCATGCCCAAGTCAAATAGTTTCCCATCAAAACAGGCAGACAAGCACTTCGAGAATAAGTGTCCTTTAGCATATGCATGAGCTGCAGACTCATAACATTTTGCAAGAACAAAACATTCTCCGGCTTCTTTGAGCCTCGATTCTCCAAACTTTTCCAGGTAGATTTTACCTGAAATGTGGATTGTAAATTAACAAAATAAAACAAAAAAGAACATCAAATTAAATTTTAATGGTGGTTCACAAGGTGATATTTCAGTGCTTACCCTCTTTATAAAGTTTAGATGCTTTTTTATATGTACTTGTGACATTGTTCTTTAAAAAAATATCATATCAGAGAAGACCCAGTTAAGTGCACGAACTTTCAAAAAGTTATGTGAGACTAACTGTGAAAACGTTGAAACGAACATTGAAGAATGTATGAAAATGAAAATGTCTAGACAATCATTGAAAATTAGAGGGGAAAAAATAAGTGCCCAAACTTATATAATAGCACAAATATAAATAATAATTAAGGATGAGACACATACCTGCAGTTTCATACTCATTTAACTCAAAGAAACATTCAGCAGCCAACTCAGTTTTGCCAATAGAATCAAACAATTCTGCAGCCGTCTTAAGAAAAACAAAAAAGTTCTCCTGCTGTATAAAAAAAGGGGGGAGCCATAACCGGATTTGAATCAGCCATATGGTTTGCCTTTGCTCGAAAACCAGAAGCTTTAGCCCACTTCTCCAAATGTGCATCTCCTGCTTTTTTGAAGCACATTTGTGCCATCTCATAGTTGTGCTGATGAAAGAGCTGAAAGGGAACAAAACATAGTTAAATAAATTGAAAGCAGAATCAACAAAGATAGCCACATTATAATTGACTTTTTAGCAAGGAATGTATAAATGAGTATTGGAGTGACTTTTTAGCAGCTGACAAATGGTCTACGAGAAATGTCCCGAAAACAAAATGACTTTCAATTTACTACGATGATGACTAATTGACTATCAACAGACCTTAACTCCCCGAGACTTCCAGTCCTTTTTGCTACTTGGAACTTGTATTTCCTGTACAAATGAATGATCTACTGGCCTAACTTGGACAAGGCACAATTTATTCCAATATTCAAACATCGGCGTTGTAAGCTCTTCTACATTCTCTAGAATCCACAGCCTTTGCCTAGTACGGGTTATGGCCACATATAATTGTTTCAGCTCAGAGCACAATACACCGTCGTTTCCACTGTTGAATCTTGGAGATGACATCGGAGTAGAGTCGAGTACATTCTGCTTCTCCATGTAGTCATATACCACTCTCCATTGATTTTCCAAAGGTGATGAGCTGAAAAAGTTGTATAACAATACATCCTGCAATAAGATATAAATAACAAGTCAATGTATACACAAAATATACACGAATTCTGCAATATGATCTATAAGAAAATTCTGGCTCTTCATATCATAGGATGGTAAAGCAGTCAATTGAATATTGCGAGAGTATAAATTTCACCTGAAACTCAAGGCCCTTGCACTCTAAAATAGTCAGAACAAGAGCTTGATTCCCTACATAGTCCAAAATTTTGGCCTTTACACGTTCGTCTCTTACCAGTATGACTTGCTCAGCTCCAAAACCAACCATACTTTTGTCTGTACTTGCCACATTTTGGAATATAGATTCTAGTATGTTCACATTGTTAGTAGATTTGAGCAAAACTGGAGCTTCCCCGTATACGAGACTTTTCTCGGGGCTTAATACATCAATAGACGAAGGAAAAAAATAGTACAGAAGCTCAAGTATACTCTGTGATAACTTCAGGACACCACAATGAGTTCTGAAATTTTGGCTCAACTGAAAAATATCTGCAATCTGTCCTTTCTCTCTTTTCACATTTGTAGAGTGACTTCCTGATTTCAGCATAAAATATTTATAGAAAAGGGATCGAATATCCTGAAATCTAAAGTCGACCCCTCTTGCAATGGTTTGTGCTGTATCACCAGAAAATACAAATCCACTCTCAAAATTTGTGCAGATGTATTTGAAGAGCGAAACTTGTCTCATGGTAAGATCCTGGACCTCGTCAACATATACAAAATCCATCTTGTCACCATTATATTTATCATCTTGAAATCGACGATGCAGATCAATTACCAAATCTGCCAAATCAAATTCATGTCGATCCATCTTTTTCTTTTCGTACTGAAGAAAAATTTCATAAATTCTCTCTCTTTCCGTCCTACTTAGAGAATGCACCTGTCCCTTGGACATAAACATATACTCCCTGAAGCTGAGTTTACGGTCAAAAGCCCTTCTTTTACCTACACCTTTTATATGAGAAATTATCTCAGTGAAAACAACTGAAGAATCAAAATTCTTGACTAGCTGCTTGTTGAAATGAGGCCAGTAAGATGAACGAAACCTCTCGTAGTTGACCTCCTTAACTCTGATAAAAGTCTGGAAGGCCACGGACCTCGAACCTCTATCTTCACCCTGAGATAGCTGCCTTACCTCAGGGAACCTATCAAAGTATGATCTTCCTAAAGTTGCATCAAGCATCATCACAAATTTATGAAATGTTATGACGAGAGGATATGATGTTGGCGGAAGATTCACAAAAGAATCTGGGATATCTTTAAACTGAGTCGCCTCATCAATATCATCCATATCAACAGAACTGCCTTCTGCTGTAGAATTCCTACCACATGTGAACCTGTACATTTGTGAAATATGATTAGAAACTAACAATAACAGCACTTTAAATTGAGCAAATACTAATTACAATAGAACGTCTAGGTGCACAAATTTATTTGCACCTAAGTGCACATAGTGAACTAGTGATCACAAATGCTTGTCTATATCAATTTTCAATGCTCATCTACACATTTTTGTAACCAATCGATATACTACTCATGAGTTACAACTTACAAGAAAGCTTCTCAAATTTATACCAATATTTATACCTTTGCATTCGAGAAATATTTTCTTTGACAGCATAACACAGCTTAGGACTAACTGTAACAAAGAGTTGGCGTAAGAAGGCTCCCTTGGTGTCATCACTATCCTTGTCCCCATTTCTCGAGCTAATAACATCAATAGAGGTACTGTTGTCCACTTCATGAAATCCTTTGGAAGCTAAATGATAGAGTTGTTCTCTCTGAAATATCTTCATAATCAACACAGTTGTTTTTCCAGTACCTGACCGCCCGAGTATGAAGGAGCTTTCACTAAAATTAGTAATCTCCAGTTCCTCGTCTGTAAGTTCAAATGGAAAACCCATTTCTTGGCCGTCACAACACGAGAGCAAATGGCTTGCAGTGCCAGATGACAAGGAGTAGAATTTCATTAGCAACAAACTCTCATTCACCCTTGCATTCTCGAGATAGCTTCTTCCATCCTGAGCATCAACATTTGAATTGTTCCCGTTCTGATTCTTAAAACAGAGGATATCCGATGAAATGTTCCAACTCATTGGAATTTCTAAATCCCTAGAATCCAGTCAACACGGAAAACAGATTAGAAAACAGAAAACGAAGTGAATATATTTGCATTGGGCTAAGCAGTAAGCAATGCAGGGGAAATTTCATAACATTAGTGATCGATATTGGTCATACCCGTTGCGACACTTAATCTTGCAACGATTCAGATAGTCATCATTGTACATTGTCAAAACTTCATCAAGACGTTTAACCAATTCCGGTACATCCTCCAAAGGCAGTATATCCCAAACCTTCAAGACTTGAATGTAAACCGACTCTCTCGGTATATCAACCGAGCAAATAACATAAAGATCTTCAACCTTGAACTGCTTCAAGATCTGGGAAGAGCTACAAGTTAACTCTACATTCCTTTTCCTAGGACGCCACCCAGAAGAAAGCCTCAGTAATATATATATTACTAACTTCTTGGTCATAGAAGACCTCAAATTGCTAAACGATTTCCTGAAATCGTCACTGAAGATGACCTGAATGGAAGAAGGAAAATATATAAGATACCTAGTAAAAACTATACTATAAAAGACACGAAATTTTAAACACTTCAAATGTTACAATTATAGATTCATAGCAACGCACTCTCCACAACGAGAACATTATATACATACACACACATATACCTTCCACTTGGCATTCTTGAAGAATATACTATCAGCATTCAGTGAATCTTCAAGTTCATTCATCTGTCTCTCGACCTCTACAAGTAATTTGGCCAAATCCTCGTCTTCTTTAGCATCAAAAAAACAGTTTCGTTCCTTTGCACTTTGAATTAAAGATTTCCACGCCAAACCACTATCACATAGGGTTTTTCCATTTCCGAGAATCCAGAGGCTGTGTCTGTTCGTGGAGCCGAAAAACTAGTCAGCATTCACTATGTTTAACATAATCCTTCAGGAAAGCAAGTTAGTGCGTAGACTCAAAGTTCATACCTAGCCGTTGTTAAACCAGAATTAGTTTTCTGATGTTTTGAGATGAACTCAATAGATCTATCATCAATATCAAATCTCACAGCAGATAATATTACAACATCTACTTTGCCTTCTCGGTATCCGTCAATAGACCACGCCTTCACTGAGAATCCATTCACATTGTCATACTTCTTTCCTAGTTTTTCTATAAATGTATCAACCTGAGCATTGCAAGGAGATACTAGACCAACTCTAAGTTTCTGTTTCGAGCCATTCCATGCTGTTGCTGTTACATATAGAACATTTATCAGATAGCAATTAGTTGCGAAGAAACCAACACATTTAGAAATCTTATTACCAATCAAACAATTGGATTAGGCTTTTAGTTGCATACTGTAATATTCATTTCTAGAGAGTAACAATCCAAGTTAACTAAAAGGAAAATCCAAGTGCACAACTCTATGGTTGAGATTCTTTTTTCTCAAATAAAAAGTATATATAAACTACATGCAACAAGATAATAAAATAATAATCACAAGTACCTGACATAACATACCTTTATAAAGATTACTGACTATTTTCATAGCCACAGCAACTTCCACTCTATTTGTTAGATCACTGCATTGATGATCACTATCCAGTTCTTCTCCTCCCATAGAAATGTTTATGAAGGAAAATGGACCAAACATCGGACCAGGAAGCAGATACTGATTTCCATATATTTCACTCTTAACATTTGTTGCATTTAAAATCTGGTTATTTGTGTCTTTCTTCATCATGAAATGAGCTCAACCTTTCAAATAAACTTCTTGCAAACCCAGCTTTATCAGCACAAACCTATTGCTACAAAGAACATAAACAATTTTGAAGAATGATTTGCAACAAGAGTGTGATCTTGTTGATGCATAAAAAAAAAACTAGTAGGAATGTGGCATGAGAGAGCAGAACTTGGGAAGCTAATGGGTCGTTTTAGAGAGGGAATTGCTTTAATTGGACATAATTTGGTTTTCATAAATATAGATTTTGGCCATTTGGCACCAGCACCACTATTGAAGTTGAAGAGTTTGTGCGGTTGAGACGAGTTAAAACTTAAAACTTAATAAAAACAATTATGTTGTCATATAAGCCAATGACATGAGATAAAAACTGATGTTTTTAAAATTGCTTATGTAATAATTGATGTTTATCAAGGAGCACTTTTTTTTTCTTGTCAAACATGTAAAAAGAGATAAAGTAATGTTCCAAATTTACCCTCTTTGATGTAAGAACATTTGACATTTTACATATAAAAGTAAACTTTAGAATATGGAAAAGTGAAATTGACAAGTATATACAAATATTGGTTGTTCTTATAGAAATGTTGACACTTTTATACAGCACAAGAAACTCAACATTTTATGAGGAATTTTGTGAGAGAAAATTTCACGCAAAATGCAATTTGCGAAGGACAGTCGCAATATCTCCTCGAAATTTCAAGAGGGACATGGCGGTGGTGACGGGGCGGTTCCGGCTGAGCTGTCATTGGAAACCTGTCGTAGCAGGTCAGTTGGACTAAAAAATAAAATATGTAAGTTCAGGTTCGGAAAGAGGCAAAACTCTAAATAGGGGTCAACTCTCAAAATGAAAACAAGTTCAAGGGGTCTACAAATATTTTACCCTATATTTAAATATGTATTAAGAAAATGGGTATTCTCAATACATATTTTAATATGAATATCCAACTTTAATTTTGTCTTTGTGTGCTGTACTTGATAAGGTATATGTTTCTTTTCTAGTTTAATCCACATTAGATGATTTTTATAAGATCGATGCTCTCTTTTTATTCAATATAAGGTTAAACTGTGTGTTTAGGGCTGTTCATTTGGCCCGGACTGGATCGATCCGGACCGAATTAAGACGCTCGGCACTCAAACCAGACCGAAAACCAGGCACCTGGACCGATTTGACCCGGTTGTGGCCCGGTTGACCCGGGATGTGAATCCTCCTAAAGTGTTGGCCCGGCCGGGATTGCCAACACACAGTGTGTTGGTTGATAACTGGAAAAGTAGTTGCTGATTGAATTTTATTTCGTTCATCCAATTCTGAGTTGCTGGTTAGATCCGATTTTGGTGTTTGTTTGATTTGCTTTGATATAATGAACGGTTTCAATCATTCAATTTTTTTGGGCTGATTTAAATTTGTTGTCTTTTAAATCATATTGGTTTTTGTTGATAGAACCCGACAAGCTATTTCATGTTTATCTATTAGTCGTCGGAGTCTTGGACGAAGTAAGGATAGAGAAACCCAGAAAGCTCTGGCGAAAAATGAAGGCAAAGTGAGAGTGAAAATGGTGGATAACTTCGCGATGATGAGTTAGAGCAACTTATAAAACGGAAAGTACGTGAATTATACTTTAGATACACAACAGTTCAATACGTGGAGGTAAGCAACCTGCTGCAGTATATAAGTTGGAACAAATTAAAAAAATTGAAAAGTACAGGAATTAAAAACAAATGAAAACACTAAATAATGGCTAACTCCAAAATCCATAAAAGTCAAGAGGGTCTGGTACCATTTAACTCCAAATATATTGCAATCTTGCCCTTAGAACAAAATTGTACATATTAAGAAACACATGTGAAGTAAACTACGCAGGAACATTCTGCATAATATGTTTAAAACCAATAAATTTCTCTCAAAGAACTGCTAGAGAGAAGAAGCAATTGAACTGTATAAAAGAGAAAAAAAACAACCAGTTTTTATTGATATAATTTATTCATACCGTAATCAGTAAATAAACAATACACGTTTCATCACCTCAAAAAACTAATTAAGTCATTCCAAGCCAGATTTTGCAGCCATTGGATCATAACCAAACTGGAAAGCGAATTGATTAATTCTAAAATCAAACAAGTAAATCCCATCTGCTTGAAGCTTCCAAATACACTGGTATGGTCCTGTGCTACAATGCTGCAAAAACTCAGTATTATAAATAGCGAAAGCATTGAAGTTTTTTTTACCTCCTTCCCATTCCACAAAACACGAAATTGCAAAAAGACCCGAGTCGTCCGGCGAAACTTTCCTCCTCAGTGTCATGCCATTGTTAACCATATTGGCGTCCGACGGGCCGCCTGAAGTCGGTGTCAGCGACACCAAAACAGGTCTCGGTGCGTTGTTTATGATCCCTAGCTGGTACGTTGGGTAGAGGCTGCATTGTGTTATGGACAGCTGAGAAATGAAGCTTAGAGCTATGGTGAGCAAGAGGACATGGATGTGTGAAGGACTCATTTCTTCTTAGCTTTGTTTTTGCTTTTGTGTGGTTAATGAATATGACAATGGTCGGTATTTATAGAGAAATATGGAGTTAATGTTTTAGGTAAAATTAGATAAGTAGACACACAAAACGATATTATTCTACTATTCTTGAAAACCTATCAAAAATACGTTAATTTTAATATTATTTTCAAACACTTATTCAAAGGTATCTTTTTATTTTCCATGTTTGACTTACATAAAGTATCAAACATTGAAAATTCAACTTCAGTTTAATGTCATCATTCACATCATGTATTGTATGGCAGTCAAGTTTCTAGCCTTGGAATAGACTAGTTTAAAATTAAGTTTAAACAAATAATAACTCTGATATATATGACACTATCATTAGCGCGTAGCGTTTGATTTATAAGTCATATTGTACAAGCAATGCAATGTATTGTGATTTAAATAAATTATCGATGAAACAATTTTTATGTCATGTATCATTAATGAACATATCATTTTCTACAAATTAAATATTTTTGTGACATCTACTTGGTTGCAAATATGTATATATCTATCTTGACACAAATGCTCTTAACCACCAGATTGATACATATCTGTGACATAAAAATTTGTCACAAAAACATAGTATTTGCAACATGGTTTAGGTAATCTGAATAGCAGAACGCACAACGATATCTAAAAACACATGCAGACTAGGTGAGAACATTATCCATTTTATGTCCAAAAACAAATAAATTTCTTTCAAACAACCGTTAAACAGAAGTTACTCAAATTCGTCCGATTTTGGCCCGTCTCGATCCAAGTTAAAACATGGACAACATAACTGACTCGTGATCCACACGACCCGGTTCATGGTTTACACGATCGGGTTTAAAGACCCATCTAAATCACAGACGTTCAGGTTCAATGGTGAGGAAATTGCAAGTCAATAAACAGAAGAAGTAACTGAAATGTACCAAACAGAATAGAAACAACCAATATAATGATTAATCTAATTTATTCATACCACAATCAGTAAAAAAAACAATACCCAATTCATCACCAATTAGCTAGAGTCATTCCAAGCCAGATTTTACAGCCAATGGAAAACATATTGATTACTTCTAAAATCAAACAAGTAAACCCCATTTGGGGCAAACTCCCAAATACACTGGTATGGTCCTGTATTGCTACAATACCCCAAAATTAAACCTCACTCTTTACAGAGAAGGCCACAAAGGTTTTTTGACCTCCTTCCCATTCCACAATACACGAAACTACTAAATTCACCGCGTCGTCCGGCGAAACATTCCTTGTTAGTGTCATGCCATTATATACCAAATTAGAGTGTGAATCGCCGCCTGAAGTCGGTGTCAACGAGATCGTAACCTGTTTCCGTGCATTGTTTAAAAACTCTAGCTGGTACGTTGGGAAGATGCTGCATTGCGTTGTGGACAGCTGAGAAACGAAGCTTAGAGCTATGGTGATCGAGCAAGAGGACATGGAATATGTGTGAAGGACTCATTTTTTTTTTTTTTGGGAAAAAGGTTCAAA
>JAYMTF010001121.1:0-26120 GCA_036897485.1 Pelargonium nanum | reverse complement strand
CTGAGGACCAATTTAGAACAAATTGAATACTAAAGGGACCAAAATGGAACATTTTCCTTAAGAAAATGTTTTTATGCCATTTAATGCTAATCACAGGCTCACTACCTAATCGTATGACCTTTTTTTGTGTTAAACTAGTAATTATGGAGAGTTTTTCGGGTTGATCGTAGTCCATTATAGATACCTCATGATTAGTACTAATTTCTTTAGTTAAACTAGAAATTAGGATATATAGTTTAAGTCGAAATGGTTTGGACTCAATTAATGTGTTTTATTATCTATAACTATGGGATATTGAAAACAAGTTGTGATCAGTATAAGACGAACACATTTAACACATATAATACTCAAACTAATCTACTAGTCTGCATTCAAACCAAATCTATTAGAACCTAAAATGTTTGTAGGTCTAACAACCAATGCTTTAGCACTATTCAAAGAGACAAAAATAAACCAAAATCCAAAACCATATGGCCAAATAGTAGTAAAAATATTGCCTACATTGTCACTATTCACATGTTTCAAAAAGTCAAACATGAAATATATGATTTTTTTTGGTGTATCCCACTGATTAATCTTATCATAATCTGCTTAGTGATCTGATAATAATTAGTTCTAGGGATTATCAATAATTTAATAACAATTTAATTTAAAATATTTTACTCTTGAACTAATTTTTGGTATAATTTATTGCATCCATGTGGCTTAGAATTAATTATTTAATTCAACTGCAAATCCCCACATGAAGATTTTGTTTGGCAGCATTGTCCTTATTTTTTAGGATAGAAATTGGCATCCAACTTTCTAGATATTAGTACTAATTAATAAATTTTAGCCAAAAATTTATAAATAAATAAAAAACCAATTCCAGCCTAACTTGCTATATATATTAAAGTATTAATTATATGGTCAGTACAGTTGCAGTGGTTTCAGATTACACAACAGATTCCATGTGCACCATGCATGAATTAATAAATTATTTTATCATGTTAATTAATTGAGAAAATGATCATTTGGCTCGCCAAACAAAGGTGACATATACTTTACATGGCTTTCTTAGTTACCCATTTAAATAATGGTAAGTTGTTGATGGTGTAGTTAATATTATTTTGTATATGTAAATCAAACATTATAATATTGTGTTGATACAATTATTTTTTGAGTACCAATGACACGATGTATTCGAGTGTTACGTCATTTTGTGAGATGTCTGAACAAAATATTTTAAATAAGTGTGTGTTTGAGGTCCTTTTAATAAGATGTCAATTCTTTAGTATTATGATGGAGCTATTTTAATAAGGTGTCATTTGCCTCATATTTTTTTATGTAAAATGAAAATAATCGACTTTTCATATATAATTAGAATAATGATACATATGATTTCATGGTATAATTGGTAAAAAAGTTCAATCTCTATGGAAACAATTTTTAATTGGGAGAATAATAGAAAATGAGAGGTAGTTAAAAAAAAGGAGTGGCTCTATCTCTGACAAAATTAGTATTGACAATTTAAACTCGAACTCACTGACACCCAATATTTGACTCACATTTTTACAAATTCGACTCACATAAAATGAATACTGTCAAATTCATATTTATAGCATTCATATTTATAGCTTGCGATTATGGTTGTACAAACACATGAATTTGTACATTCCACACGCACATAAAACACATACTCGAAAAATGTCGACACGTAATCGATCATGAACTCAAATTGCCACCTCCACTCGAATATTGGTTAGTTCACATGAAAAGTGAGAGAAACCACACAATAATATATGTAATAAAAAATACAAGAAGATAACCAATGTATGAACCAACTTCTATCCGTATAGTGTGAAAGCTATTTCACCTAAAAACACTTCAACATCAGTACAATGTTGATGCAAGAAAACAAAAAACATATTTCATGAAACGACTCAAACCCAACAAAACGACATTAAAATAATTGCAAGAACCATCTCATCAAATGGCTCAATTATGATACTAAGGAATTGACATGCATGAAGGAGACTCTTGAGCAAGCATTGAATAATGGATCCAAACATTTTATATGCAAATGCATGTGCCAAAATAATAATGGTTTGGTATGGACCACTAAGCTCCACAAATGCATCATACAATTTTGTGATAATATTATAAAAAAATATTATGATAATACAAATAAAGTATAGTACTATAACATATCTATCAAGATATGGGACCACATACCATCACATATACCACAATTATAAAAACCCAAAATATATTATTTATGTTGTCGTCATTCATTACCATTGATATTATATATCGATTTGAGTTCGTAGGCTTAAAAATCGTTCGTCAATTTTATGGATATTCAAGATGCAGAAGATGGTTTCAATTAATTAGTAAATTTGTTACGAGAGATATGTGAATTGGGTGAAAGTGACAATAGCACTTGAACCACGCATAGACTCGCAATCATCAACCCAACTGGAACAATTTTTTTTTTAAGGAATAGAGAGGTGGGATGGGGGGAACTTTTTATCTGCTCTCCGTGCAAATGGATGTGTGGAGGTCAATTCCTACACTATTTTCGATATCACATTATATTGTGATCCTGCAAAATTTTTAAGCTATTTCGTACATATTGTACAACTACTTTGGAGATGACCCGGACACGAGATCTCGAGTATGAAAATCGAGTTTTATACAACTCGGCCAATGAGCCTTCCGTTAAACTTCAAGGCATTGAGATTTTTAAATATTGTAGTTTCGGTGCCTATATTCAACATTTTATAGCATATGGATCTAATTATAAGATAATGTTTGAATTTTATTCTTTTTCCACGATTGGAAATTGAGGATTGAAATAAGCATAACATTTTTTTCGTTTATGTTTGAGATGAAAAAACATATTATCCAAATATCGCTCTCAATGTCTTTCCTCGATTATTATTCTCATTTCAAAACTTTTATTAAAAACAACGGTCTGATCATCACTCAAAACACACATTTCTCAATCACAAGAGAAGCAACTTGCTGCCACGACTAATATATTGATGCACACAAATGGATTGTTACTAGCAATATATATGTTGGTTATTCTATTATGTGTGTGTTAATATTTGTCACACATTTTTTTGTAATGGTATTAGAATTACCACATATTTTAGTGACTTTACTTTCAAGTTTCAACTATTTTGCAATATTATTAGCAGCACATTACAAAACATACATGGCACACAATTAATTGTAAATTTCAACATTTAACATTTTAAATTAATAAAATCAAATTAATTAACAAAGTAGCTGGAATAGCTCAGTTGGTTAGAGCGTGTGGCTGTTAACCACAAGGTCGGAGGTTCAAGCCCTCCTTCTAGCGTTTTATATTTTTTATTTTACATACAATATTATTACCCGACTTTTTACTTCAAAACTTAGCGTTTGAGGTTTCTCAACAACGTTTTGTGTTTTTATATATTTTTTATTTTACATACAATATTACCGAACTTTTTACTTGAAAGTTATGTCGGAGGTTGCATTATTAAACAAAGCTCAGGACAGTGATAGTAAAAATCTCTGTCATAGTAAAAGTAAGCTCTACCAAGCTAATTACAAAGTGAATTTGCAGAGAATTGAATATGAGAAATGAAATTCAAGAACGAGACAAAAGGTCCCCGGCCAAATGGGTAGAGTGAATATTCATACTCATAAAATGTGTGGATAATACTATGTTTCATTGTATGATTGATCAGAGATGATGTCATGATGACGCGACGACAACGTCAATGTGCCAAGATGGAGATGATGTCACCACTTTAAGATTCTCAAACCTATTTCAACATTGTCTTAAAATATAGTATTTATACATTTTGTATATGCGTTCAATTAATGAAAATTAAAGTGTAGGAGAATTTTATAGTCCATTTGAACCTTTGGTTCTATTCATTCAATTCATAGTCAAGCCCAAATGCAGCAGTTTGAAGATGCCAAGGCCTAAAGCTAATACGGCCCATATATGGTGATATTTGCACGTCCCACATCGGCCAAATTTCGGGAGAGAGAAGTGTAAAACCGTTATATAAAGAACCAAGCTATGCACTATTACAGTCACGCAGCCGCGCCATGAGCACAAAGCGAACTATTCTTTCGCCTTTTACTAAAGAATACCGTGTGTTCGTGGCCTATAGCGGCATACGATAATTTTTTCAATGGGTCCCAAATGTGGACCCTACCAATTAAGTTCAATTAAGTGTTTTTGTAGAATATCCAATACTTTGTTATGTTGAGTCTTAACCTCCTATAATTGTAAATTGATCTTGGTAATTCATAATGTGTTGAGTTGTGAACGTGTCTTTTCTGCCAGCACGGTTCTATATGGTTAAATTTTAAAACATATATGGTTAACGTGTTAAACATGTCATGTTTGTGTCCAACACGATTACTAAATACGTTGTGTTTTTGTTGGATCTTGCAACACAATCAACCTTTAACATGATACAAACACAACACATACAAATTGCCAGCTTTATGTGCAAGAATTGTAAGAATAAAATTTCAGTTCCGTGGTTGTTAGGTAACACTTATGCTTGCTTTTGTAAACACTTATAGGATTGATTTTTTTTGTTGTAAAATATGATTTTGTATTATAAATATTTCTTGTACTCTATTAAAAGAAGCATTTGAAAAGAAAATCTATGTCGAGTCTACTTATCCGGTGTTTACTTAATGAAGATATCATTCAAGACCTAAATACTAGACCTTTGACGATCACTTGATTACATTACTTGTCTAAACGTTTCTTTGAACTTCTAAATTTCAAAAAATCTTCAACAATAGGTGACTCCGTGCCTCTCCTTATCCTATATCGTCTTCGTCTCTAGTAGTTGAAAATCTAACGTTATTTCCATTCCTATTCCTATTCCTACAAGGTTACTCTACTGGTGTGACATTCAATTTTTCTAATACAATTTTGTTTGGATAGAGTTCTAGGCATAAAATACACTAATTTCACGGTCTACCAGACATGAACCGCAAATTTACGTGATGAATCCGACCCACCTGATTGATTCCAAAGTAGTGTCGGGTGTCGGTTACCCGCATATTCAGGTCCAAATTTCCAGCTGTAAGTATGAACTTGTTTTTTCTTTTTTAAAGATTATTTTTAAATAGAAGGTAGCGTGATTGGTGTTGTCACATAGGCCCAACACATTCAGCGTATAAGCAGCCCTAGAGGTCCATATAACAGAGAATGGCCTGAGTTTGATCAAGTTTTGGTGTCCCACATCGCATAATTTGGGGCAAGAGAAGCAGAAGCGTATTATATAAGAACCCAAGCAACTCATTGGTAGGATAATGCAGCTGCGTCATAAGCACAAAGCGAACTATTCTTTCGCCTTTTACTAAAGAATACAGTGTGCTCGTGGCTTATAGCAGCATACAATCATTTTCAATGGGTCCCACATGTGGACCCTACCAATTAAGTTACATGATTTTTCCTTTTCCTCCCAAATTTAGTCACTAAAGTGGATAAGATTGAGGCAATGTAGACACTGATATGAAAAAATTGAAGCAAAAATTAAATGGTCAAAGACACGAATTTTTGTGTTTCTTGGTTTCTAAGTTTTTTTTTAACTCAAAATATTTTCTGAACTTTCGAATTTTGACAAATTGAGCCAATTTGGTCAAGGAACTACTTCCCTTGATTTATTTATACCATATCGAGTCCCACCTCTTGGAGAACTGCTTCCCTTATTTTTAAATTTTTTTTATAGTCTATCGTGCAATAATAAGACCCTTAAAAAAGTTAGGGGACTAAGGACAAAGCCCTATTAACACACGTTAGCACTGAGCATTTTATTTGACCCAAAATGGTCATTTTATGTAGAGCTTATATGAAAAGTCCAGAAACTAAATTGGGTTAATATTTGAAAGTTCAGAGACTATTTGTGATTTTAAAAAAATTGAGGGACCATATTGGTTCGAAATACGAAAATTTAGGGACTATTTTAGATTACAAAAAGTTCAATTACCAAATCGGGCCGAAACATAAAAGTTCACCAAATTGAGTATTTTACTAAATTAAATTAGATACCAGTTAAAACAAAATAAATTCTTAACCAATGGGTTGTGGCTCAGTTGGCAACGCAGGCTGAAATTGTGGGAAGAGCTCTCCGGTTCGATCCCCATTAAACACATTCATGGGGAGGGGTGAGGAGCCTTAATTGTGACTAAGCCCCGAACCGGATTAAACCGGTGGTTTACACACAAAAAAAAAATACTTAAACGAGCTAACAAGATTATCTTCCAAATAAATGATAAACCCTCCAACTCCAAGACCCTTAAATCTTGCATTTTATTTTATTGAATAATATTTAGGAATGTAATTTTCCTGTATAGCAAGCAGATGATCAGTTAGAAATATAAAATCTTTCAAATCCAAAACAAACCTAACTCAGGTCCTCAGCTCCTTAAAAATTAGATTTTTCACATTTATTTTCCTTTCATTATAAGTTTCTGAATATCTAACCAATAAATTAAATTAAATTTATTATTTACTTGTGTAACAAGCAAATCATGATAAACTGTCTAGAACCTTCTTCCATGAACCCTTAAATCTTGCCTTCCATTTTCCCTCCTTAAGTTCTATTTTTGCTAATAAGTCCTTGAACACTAACAGTTAGGGCTTTTTTTTTTACTCTTCACTCTGAAAATTCAGAAATTCTAGAGAATCATCACTTTCAGGTGCAATAGTCTCATCTTCCCAATCTCTTCTTTTGCTTGTTGTTCTCTTGATTCCACTTTGAACTGTTAGTAACCAAATGTGATATTTTCTGCATTCTAAATTGAATTGTTAGGGTTCTAAAATGATATTTTCTGGATTCTGGGTTGTTGATGTTCTACAGATTTATGTTGAGTTTTGGTGATCTAATATGAACATTTTTTGAGTTTATGTTGAATTGTTGGTGTTCTATGAACTTTCCTTGAAGATCTCTGTCAAATTTTTAGTGTTCTGACATGAATTTTCCTTGACTGTATGTTGAATTATTGGTGTTCTTAATTAACACGAACACTTTGATTCTATGTCAAATTGTTAGTGTTCGAACATGAATTTTCCATGATTCTATGTTAAATCGTTGATCATCGAACATGAACTAATCTTTAATTCTTAATTCCATGTTGAATTGTTAGTGCTCTAAAATGAACTCTTTTTTATTCTGTAATGAATTATTAGTGCTCTAACATGAACATTTCTTGATTCTACATTGATCTGTTAGAGTTGTAATGTGAGCTTTTCTTGATTCTCGGGTGAGTTCTTCGTGTTCTTATACGATATTTACTTGATTCCAAGCTGAATCGCTACTCTTCTAACATGAACTCTGATCTTGATTCCATGTTGAATCCTTATTGTTCTGATATGATATTTTCTTGATTCTATGTTCAAATTGTTAGTGTTCTGATACGAACTTTTCGTGATTTCTCAGAACCCGAAATGGTCCTTCTAAGGCTAGCTCCTCTCACACAAGCTTCCCCGAGAAACTCTCTCAGATCACAAACCAAATGCCGGTGCTCCTCAGAATCCAACCCACCTCCTTCTCCGCTGCTCGGTCCTCCTGAAATCTACCTCTCCATAAAGAATCAGAGCCATCAAGATCCCGTGAAAAAAAAGACTCCACCACCTCTCACCGGTGACCCTTTCGTGGACTCCATGGTTTCAAGCTACAACCACATTAGTCCAAAACCGAAACCACCAATGGGTTTCACAGAAAACTGGTCTCCTACTTACCTTTCTAGTGGCAACCACTGTCTTGATTTCTTCTTCCATGTTGTTCCCGACACGCATCCCCGGGAAGTTGCCACGAGGTTGCAGCTTGCTTGGGATCAAAACCCGCTCACAGCCCTCAAACTTGTCTGCAACCTCAGAGGTGTCCGCGGGACGGGAAAATCTGATAGGAATGGATTCTATGCAGCAGCATTGTGGATTCATGAGAATCACCCCAAAACCCTAGCTTCCAATGCTCGATCAGTTGCTGAATTCGGATACTTTAAGGACTTGCCTCTGATTCTCCATTTTCTGGTACAAGATATTGATCCCGAAGAAGCACGGTCACGAGTTAAGTACTCGAGGAACAAACCGAGTTCTTGCTGTTCTAAAGAGGCTAAGAGAATTGAATCTGCCAAAAAGGCTATTGAGAGGTACCAAAAAGATCCATCATTTCGGCGTCTACATGATCAGATATCTGATGTTTTTGCACGGTTTTTGAAGGATGATTTGGAGAAACTGAGTTCTGGTGATCTCTGGAACATCAGTTTTGCTGCAAAATGGTGTCCCTCTCTTTACTCTCCTTTAGACCAATCAACATTGCTGTGTGAAAGCATAGCAAGGAGGCTTTTCCCGAGGGATTCGTATCCCGAATACAAAGGCATTGAAGATGCACATTACGCTTACAGGGTTCGCGACAGGCTGCGAAAAGAAGTGCTGGTTCCTCTTCGCAAGGCCCTGGAACTACCGGAAGTTTACATGTCAGCAAAGCAATGGAGCTCGATTCCTTACAACCGTGTGCCTTCTGTTGCCATGAAGAACTACACAAAAGCATTCTCGAAACATGACCAAGAACGGTTTCAAGAGTACCTAGGACAAGTCAAGGAAGGAAAGGCGAAGATTGCAGCTGGCGCGCTCTATCTATCCCCACGAGATCATAGCATCTATCAAAGGAGGAGATGGTGGAGAAGTCGCGGTTTTGCAGTGGGAGAGAATGGTTCAAGACCTCTCGCGGGAAGGGAAGCTCAAGAACTGTCTCGCGATATGTGATGTCTCGGGAAGTATGTCTGGTACTCCAATGGATGTAAGTGTTGCACTCGGTCTGCTGGTTTCGGATTTGAGTGAAGAGCCTTGGAAAGGAAAATTGATCACATTCACCTGCAGGCCTGAGCTTCACATAATCGAAGGAGACAATCTTCGGGACAAGATTGAATCCATAGAGGAAATGGATTGGGGAATGAATACAGATTTTCAGAAGGTTTTTGATCAAATCTTGCTCGTGGCGAAAAGTGGGAACCTCAGCGAAGAGCAGATGATAAAGAGACTATTTGTGTTCAGTGACATGGAATTTGACCAAGCATCGGGATCATATTCCTGGGAAACTGACTATGAAGTGATAACAAGGAAGTTTAAGGAAAATGGGTATGAATCTGTGCCGGAGATAGTGTTCTGGAACCTGAGAAACTCAAAGGCTACGCCGGTTCCTAGCCATCAGAAAGGAGTGGCACTTTTGAGTGGATTCTCCAAGAACTTGCTTAAGCTGTTCTTGAAGGGAGGTGGTGCTGTCAACCCTGAGGCTACTATGGAACTAGCTATATCGGGTCCTGAGTACAATAAACTCGTAGTAGTAGATTGATTCTTGTAAGTACTTACTATATGCTCTTCGGATCATTTTACTGTTTTGCCTAATCATATCTATCAGTATTCAGTTGTTTCATCATATACAAGTAGAAGTTTCTTTTGTTTTGATTCAATCACTACCATAACAATATTGAAGCAAATAATAGAAGTGTCACAAATGTGTTGAGGCGAGGTAGTTGCACATAAAGAAAGCAAACAAACGTGTTACAAAGTCGAGTATATGCTTGATTTGATTGCTATTTTCTTTGTACTCAGTTTGTTCTGTCATCAGCATCATTCGCTCGAAGAACTTGAGCAATAGCTTAGCAAGAACATCGTTGTGTAGTTCCTTGTAAGCGTGAGGCATAGCTGGCTCGCTCAAGTGAAAAAGGCGAAGAAGAACAAACCAAGGGGTCTGGTTTTCGAGCAAGATCAAGTCATGGCACAAATTTGGGAGCATATAAGGAGTGTTAAGTATATAGGACCATCAAGAAAATATCATAATCGAGCTCAAATTCACGAAATTCACTAGAGTTTCTTCTGAGCTTTTCGGGGACTTTGATAATGCAGTTTTGGGAGACGTACAGCGAATCTTGACAGAGTTTTTGTTTCATGGAATAGGCTAATTTTGTATCTTTGCTCGTATTGTTTACTTAGACATGTTCGGTTTGTGTAGCTTCTCCCATTCTACAATGAAAATGCAGTTTTTGGAGAATTATTGTCAGTTACAATGCAACAAAGAGGCTTCACAGAATCACAGTATATCAGATTCACTAAAATGAGACCAGACAGCATTGGATTATGCAGAACATTTGTAGTAGTCATGAAGCTTTTATAAGCTCAAACTAGATACTAAGATCAATACTTTGGACTCCAAACAATGTTTTCTTGTTTTGAACTATGTGACAATTATATTAGTGTATTTTTTTTCATGCATAGCTGATATAAAATAACAATAACAATAACAATCAAGCCATTTTCATCGTTTGTTCATTATTATGTTATCTCGTCTATTAAGTCAAATATTTTTTTTTTACCGAGACTCGAACTTGAGACTTCGAGGGACAAAGTGAAATCAATCACTTGTCCTACTAAGTGTTTGTTGTTAAATCAAGTGTTATCGTGTATTTTTCTCAATACTTTTAATTTTCAGTCTATGTATTGTGGATTTGATTTTGTTTCTTGTCCTTTAAAGAGAAGAAAAAAATTGGATTGGTGTACGTATAGTCACAGAGCGAGGCTCATGTAGCAGAGCATGGCTGTTTGTTTGATGAAACTTTTTGTCCCACATCGAATAGTTTGAGGGAAGAGAAGTGGAAACGATTATATATAAACCCCAGCAATGCCCTGTTAAATTCACGCAGCCGCGCCATGAGTACAAAGCGAACTATTCTTTCGCCTTTTACTAAAGAATACCGTGTGCTCGTGGCTTTTATCGGCATACCATAATTTTTTCAATGGGTCCTGCATGTGGACCCTACCAATTCAGATTTAACATTTAACATTTTGCTTACCAGTGTTTAAGAATATATTTTCTCCTACAAGGAAATTTAAGAATAAATGAGATTATCAATATTATTGTTTATAAACAAAAATACCAATTCATAATTTAGTATTTTTTTTTGAAACTGACCCCCATGTATCTTATGAAACTCCAAAATTACACTAAGATTGTTCGCAGTTCTGATTGCAATATTTTCATCAAAATGATGAATTTTTTTTTATCCTTCAAATTGTTTATCTCAAATTGTTTTTTTTTTAAGTTGAGCTACACAATAAGGGGTTGCTCTCTTCTTTTAACCCAAAATTCCACTCCACCCGACGCAATGAGATTTAAACTCACGACCTCCCACATGGAGATGTGTATCTTGACCATTGCGCCACCCCCTATGGGGCAATTGCTCCTTTTTGAAAAGACAAATCTTGTCCTCAAGATTTTATTTTTATTGTATCTCCTCGGTTATCTTAAAAATTTAGAGTTTTCGTTTCCCAAATCTGAGAAAAAAAATTGCAATTTTTTTTCTCAATCTTATCTCTTTCTTTACTTAAAATTTAAATGTTATTTATTACTCCTCTTTCTCTTGTGAAGACTGAAGAGTTAATTTTTAACATGTGCAATTTATTTATTTTGTTACATTAATTTTAGGATGATGATATCATGGTAATTGACAAAATATAAATGTATGTCAAGGACAATAATAACATTAGATTGTGCAATTACCTTTTGAACATTTAAGAGCACACCAATTTTAGTTAAGATTGTGCAAAGAAATATAAATTCAATTGGGTTAAAATTGTGCAAATAAAAATAAGGTAAAAAGACTCAATTTGATTCCAAACTTTAGTGTTTCGTCCCAATTTGATCATTGAACTTTTTTTAACCTAAAATATTCGCCGAACTTTGGCGTTTTGACCTAATTTGGTCCCTGAACTTTTTTTGACATCCTGAACTTTCAAATATTGACCTAATTTGATCCTAAACTTTTGATATAAGCTATAAGGGCAAATATCATTTTAAGTTTAACCACATCGATTCTTTTGTCAATCTGTATTCGTGAAATTACATCCGTAACGGAGGAGATTCTCTTCTTTTCTATATAATTTTTAATGTGTTCTAAAATTCGAAAACTATTTCGGGTTAAAAAAGTTTTGGCGGTTTATGGATATGATGACCAGCTGCGTAGGCAGCCCAGGGAAGGCCCAGCCCAACTCGAAAGGGTTGACCAAGCATCTCAAGGTAGCCCCAGCTGAAGCTGGCTCCGGGTCAACTCGTCAATCCAGTAACCGAGCCCCCACCTGCGCCGGGTCACCCCTCTCCATATTCCCCCACCTTTATTGCCCCACTTGGTTACAAGCCTTCGTTAATTGGCTCGGCGATCTAACACTTAAACACAATTGTATATATACAATCTAATTATCCTAAACCTTGTCCATGTGGGACCTCACTTTCTCATTATGTTACTTTTGTATTTTCTCATTTCCGATTGATTCTCCACGTTCAAATCATTGCAATACAGAGACTAATCCACAAAAAAGTGAAATGAATTGAAGCCAATTGCTTCCTCTCAATGTCGCAGTCAATAACTGTGCTCATTTCTTTCCTTTACGAGCGAGAAAGCGATCTCTAGCTGCCTTAATTCTACTTTCGGGGTCATCAGGAACCTCGACAGCGGCGGCTGCAGATTCTTTTTTGGGTGAGTCCGCGGGGTTGGCCTCAGCTTTATTGTCTCCACGACTCAATCCGCCGCTGCTTACGAAACAATTTTTTTCGTTATTGTTCGGTGTTGGCGTCTGCCTGGGATTGTAATTAATGAGTTGGAGTGAAGATGAGTTACCTCAGTTTGTCGATGTTTAGTTTCTCGAGTTTCTTCAAAATGGGCAGCACCCATGGCATCTCTACGGCACACACGTTGCGCATGTATGGGCGTGAGGTAGTGATGAGCTCGTGGTAAATCACGTAGTTTGGCAGAAGTCCCTCGTCGTCTGTTCTTAATACTGAGGATGGGTGTACCTGAAATAGAGATTAACTTGCACTTAGGAACTTGTGAAATGTACCTAATAGAGCTAGCAATTCGTATCTCGACACGTGACACGACAGGAAATAGAATCAGAACATCTAGATTTTCTGTGGAGCATGCCGGGAAATGACAAAACAAAGCTTTTCAAGTTCGATACCTGAACCAGTTGAGACTTGAAGCCTATGGTTCGATAGCCATTGTGGTGAATCATTCTCTCAGCAAGCTGGTTTGCGTAGCCAGCACACAGAGCCTTCCTTAAATGTCTATAATCACGACGGCTTTCTTTGTGTCTGTCTCTTGCTCGCACATCTAACGACCCTGTTTCTCAGATGCAAAATATATCGTTATGGAAGTGAACCAAATATGTCAAAACTCAAAAGAACTTGCAGAAATATGAAACCAAAACAGCTATGGTGCCGATATAACTCAGAATAGTTGGCACCCAATTGGTGGATGGACACCGGACGATTTATGCCAAAGAAAAATAATATCATAGCTACCACTCACCAAAACAAACTAAGACTATCTTAATTATTCTAACAATATATCATACTATAATTAACTTCAGAACACCATATTTGTAAAGCACCGCAAAATAATATAGAACACTAACCCTTTGCAATTTTCTGCATTATCTGAGCTAACTGTTTCCGTACATCTTTCACAAACATCATCCCCCTCACCTACCAACAGTAAAACGTCATATATCGTAAAATATTAGACAGGAAGCAGACACTCAAATAATTATATGTCTGCAAAATTTGGACCCATTCCCTTCTATCCACAAGACCTGGGAATAATGAAGACATACCTGCAAGTGATTATCTTTTAACCAGCCGACATCATAGTCAGTTTGATCCCAATGCTCGTAGATCTGTAGCAATTGAATGTGATCTCCCCAGCCAGAACCATCAGGAAGGTTAGAGTCGGTTTGTTTCCTTTTCTTTTCAGTGTTCTTGCTGCAAGAGGAAATAAATCTATCATTATTACAAGCCACAAAAGTCAAGAGGGATTGTGCATACTACATGGCAATAGTTGGCAATGAAACAAGTATGTATATGCTCCTTCCATCAACCGTAGAGTTTATCTTTTCTTTTTCTTTCACTAAGAAGTTGCTACAGCTAAGCCTCAAACAACAACAAATTTGCTTACAGATGGAAATCAAAGTGCCAAAATAAGCTCATGTTCTAGTATGATAAGTTCTATTTACTTCTATAGACATAACACATCACCAAACTCTCGCCATCGAGAAAATTTTGGATTTTACCATTCTTGTCAGAACTTCACCAAGAAATAATGAAGGTGCTTCGTCAATATTAAAAAAAATAAAATCAATGACTTTGTACAAGTTTCCGATTATAATATTGCAGGAAATATTAACATATACACGCAACAAAATAACAGCCTCTAGGGCGTGAAGTTTTAGCATGGAGCAGGGAAAGAAAATAATTATGATGCGATCAACATGCAATAAGTACAGAGATTTAAAGCATGATCGAATGTACAGATTTTACCCCGAAACACAAACTGTGCATCATTTGATTCATTGAAATGCTCTTTTATTTTCATTAATGAGTTATAAGTTATAACATCTTACTGGTAACAATAAAATATACATACAGTTCAAAAGTACTAAGGGTAGAATATAAAATAATTGTAAGTTATAACATCTTGAAGAAGACAAATTAAACTAATTATGGAATCCACAATCACCATCTACTATAACAGGATCACTTTAGCTCACCTTCGACCACCAAGCAACGTGGTTTCCGCTGATAACATGGCAGCAACGGTCAAAGCCTGGGATAAGCAACCATACTCATTTGCCTCGATCAAAGTTCTAGAGAGTGAAGGTTCTAGAGGAAGCTCTGCATAAATCATAGAAAATACTAAGGTAAACCCATAGACAGTCATCCATGCAGTGAAATAATTTTCCATCTGTGTATACATACAGCTATGATTATGAAAGAAGTTATATTGATACAAAACATATCTTAAAATTTACCAAATATGATTAAGATATGGCATATCTATTTAAACAACAATAAAATGAAGCAATTGCCAATGTACTTCCAGATATTACTTCAGAGATATTATCACTTATTGAATAGAATGAGAATACAGTACCAGCCATTGTTCGTCCTACACTTGTGATTGATCCATTTTCATCAATAGCGTCTATGAGGTATAATTGCTTCAAAGCATCTTCTAAAGTCTCCGCTGCAACAGATCAATTCAGAATAAACAGCCATGCCCCAGTGTAAAAGAAAACATTTACACACTATCAAAGTAAGTAATACCAAAAATAAGGAAAAATTGTGAAGCTAAAGAGTCTTTTTTACATCTTATGAAATACAAACTACGGTAAAAAAGAATAAGAAACTAGACAAGACCTTGGTTGTATGTGTAGATAGTGAAGAAATCACAGATTACTCTACTTACGGGAAGGAGGGTCGAGAAAATCAAATTTGAGCAAGTCGATGTCAGGGAGGTCCAATGATTTCAGATAAAGAACTGTCCCAGCAAGAGAGGAGCGCTGAATTTCAGGAACTGTTGCGTCCAAGAAATCATCCTGGTAAATGATGGACGGATACAAGCGGTAACACTTCCCAGGACATGTTCTTCCAGCTCGTCCTGCGCGCTGATTAGCTTGTACCCTACAGTCACACAAACCCAAAAAAGATAATAACAGTAAGCAATGAGATTCATTGGTGCTTGTCAAGGAATAAGGAAATATAGCCTTGCTGGTAAAATCGTAAAGTAAGAGGAGGAATAACAAGGTAGCCTTCTTGATGCTCAGAGTAAGGTTTACTATACAATTATACATGAAACAGGTGATAAACAAAAAGTAGTACCACTACTCTAATATTCTAGGAAAAGAGATTGTGATCAAGAAGCAATATTACTTGAGGCGCTTTTGGAATTATGACAGCAAGTGGACCAAGCAGCTGGAAATGGTTTACCATCTCAATTTATCTGTAATAATTCAAACTTAAAAGTAATTGCTCTAGGGGACAAAGGAAAGCCACTAGGAACAAATTTTGATGATGAAAATGTGACTAAACTCATGCAGGAAAACAAACAGGCATATGGATAAATTCCAATGCTATGAAACGCCTGAGAAAAAGTAAATTAGACTGCTATGTTGTATATATGCTGCAAGCACATTAAAAATGTGAAATTATCAAGAACTTACTTGCTAATTTGAACGACATCAAGGGAATACATGCCAGTTGATGGATTGTATTGTCGTTGCTTCACAAACCCCGCATCAATCACATACCTATTTATTGAACAAAATTTATTTGCATCAGGAGTATGTCCACTTGAACACCCACTATGGACACTAATCATTACCACTGAACTTGATAAATGGAACTTGGGGGAAAATTAAGCACAGATATTGAAACTGAACCATAAACACATGCACTGTTTCTATCAGAAAATTTTACTGTGTCAAACCAATTAGTACCGAAGACCGAAGTGTCATATTTCCTATCCTACTAACAAAGTGAGTGAGGGTGTTTGCTTTTCTGTATGTGAAGGAGAAAAAGGCATTACCAAATATATATTTGTCATTAGGCCAAACTAAAAACCTTTTTCAGATTACAAAACCCTTTAAGAAAAAAATAAATAAAGTACTTGCTTCGTAATTCACATGTTTGTTTATGCCTCCATAACGTTCACCACTTTAGATAACGATTTCTAGACTATCAGAGTAAGTGAGTAACTTTACCTTTTCTTCTGAATTGTCAAAAACACATTACTTATCTTCTATCAAAAAAGAAAAAGAAAAAGAAAAAGGCATTACTAGATATATTTTTCTCATTACGCCAAACTAAAAACTTTGTTTAGATTCAAAACTAAAGCTAGACTTCATATTGTTCATGTGCATCTGAAGTGAACTAAGTCTAAAAAGCTAAATGAAATTACAGTACTAATGGAGGAACTTAAGTTCTTTTTTTTTTCCTTGTTATTTCTTCTGTTTAGGAAAAGAGATGAAAAACCAATAGCAAGTTGATAGAGCAACCATAAAGCTCTTTCCTTTGGTGTTGGGGTCTACAGTTTTTTTTTTTATGATTTAAAAAAAACAGATGTCAAAGTTGCTGCAGCAGAAAGGTAGTCAACAATTACACTGAAGTTTCTATCCACTGAAACTAAAACCACACAAGTAAATACTTAAAACAACTAGGGGACTGTGATGGGTTTCCACTGGCCAATGCAGCTAATCAAATACGTAAGAGAACAGCAATTTTGACATAGGATATAAATCAACATTTAGCATAAAGAATGTAATTGACCAGACAAAAAAAGTATTTTTAATGCATAAGAATCTTACACAACACCATCAACAGTCAAAGAAGTTTCAGCAATATTTGTGGCTACAATGAATCGCCTGCAATTTGGGGGTGGAGGACTAAATACACGCACCTGTAGGGTCATAGCCAAAATGAAGCATCAACCATGTAATTTGACATGAATGCATAGAGCCTCCAACATCTACATCTCAACCACAATTATGTAAAAGTATAGCTTCATAATAGATTATCTCAAATAGTTGCACACCACATTCATATCTTTAGGGAAAAAAACAAAAAAAGAGAAAAGAGAAGGAAGAAGACAAGAGTATGAGAAGCAAAAAGACAAGGTTTATGCAGAAACAACCGAAAAAACAAGTACTCTTGGTTTATTTTTCAGAGCAGCATGTGGATGAACACTGCCTGCTGAGATACAGTAAAAAATCATGGGGCAAAAATTCAGCTTTGGCAGAGAAGACTGAAGACAGTGCTGGTCTGCATAAAACAGTGTGCTTATGACACACTCAAATTTTGGTTTGTACATTACACATCTTCCCCATCTCCTTCATGTAATGAAATCATTCTGAATATTTGTTTGTTCGAAGTGTGTTTAGATTTTTTAACTCTTTCCAAGAACAATACTTTGCCACCTCAAGTTTAGAAATATAATCGTAAATGGAGCGGGGTAATGTGCCCAGAATTAGGACCTAGGATTTAAGCAAATTTCTAGTGCTACCAGAACTATTTGAACAAGTGTTCTATTCAACAGACCATCTACTGATCAGAATTTTAAATTAACAATATATCATCAAGATCAGACTTCCAATATTGCAAGGCATAGCTTCAGAATTTTAAACTCTTTATCTCCCCCCATGCTAATATTGAGCTTATGTTTAACAACCCAGTTTAATATTTAACATTCATAAAAGGTTTACATCATTAACAAATATGTCCACCATTGCACTTGTCTAAGTAGCATTACACGACATGCACTTGTTCACAAGTCAACTCTCAAGACATATTTCCAGGAAGGACTAACAAATTTTATTCGTATTCAATCTTATACAACCTGGGAACAACTTAATAGCAGGAAAGATAGGGAAAAAATACTTTTGACAGTGTGTGTGCATGTGTGGAGAATACAAAAATAAGAAGTAGTTACCTGCAATTCAGGTGGCATAGAACCATGAAGGGGAAGGATTATGGCATCCATACAGGAACCTTCCTCCAGGCTTCGAACTTTATCCTCCAACTTTTCTACCAACTTCTCTATATCATCCTATAGCCAATTTTGAACCTTTTTATCAGTGCAGGTACATAATAATACTACCACTCAAGCCCAAAGTTACAAATGTAAGGGACCAGAGATTAAGGGATCAGATCTCATCTCATACAACAATCTTCTCACCTGTCCAGTCATGAATATTAAGACATCACCTATTGGTTCCCGGGCATGTATATCTATAAAAAATAAAAATAAAAACAGTTTATTAGTCAATATTGTAAAGAAAAGAATTTGAAAGCAGAACACACTCATAGACATCTAATATATAGAAACCTTAAGGTCATAGTTAAAGACCAGGTAACTTGGAACTATAGATTCCCATCCTCTTTCTCATGGCCTTGTATTTTTGAAGCATTAAATACCAGGTATATATGGAATTTGAAAACTCATGGACACTACAAGGTGTCGTATGTAGCAGTCTATGTATTTAGGCACTACAAATATGGTCTGAAATTGGCCTATCCAAAATAATCACATCTCCACTGCATATCATGATTCGGGTGATAAGATTGTGAATATAAACATCAGTTGGTAGTCCTAAAAGTTCAATTATGCTCTCATTCCATCACAACTACCCTCAAAAGTTACCACCAAGCACTTAAAATACACAAACTGAAGTACCACACACTCTTAGGTGTGAAGGAATCCTTGTAAAATGAGACCTAGAACAAAGTCCAACCAACTGAACACCATTGCTCCTCTAAGTATGCAATTCGGAAGCTAAAATGTAGAAATTAGCCTACCACAGGATCACATACAAAATAAAATGGCATCTATCATGACATGTGAGTGGTAAGAATTTCAAGTATACCAATTGCAGCTTTCAAAGATGCGTCAATATAGCTGTTAGGACGTTCTTTGCTGTAAAATATTTCCACTGGGTGTAACTTCCCTGGGACATTCAGTATAGGGCAGTTCGAATAAAATTTCGAAACTTTTTCACCATCTAGAGTGGCGGATGTGATCAAAACCTTTAGGTTGGAGGCACGTCTTTTGACCAAGCGTTTCATCAGTCCCAGCAATATGTCCCTGACAATGCATGTCTGCATAAATAAAGTGCATATAGAAATTGCATTGCATAAAAAACAACTGAATGAAAAAAAATGAAAGCTTAGAAGTTGAAATTTAGTCTTAAAGGGATACTAAATATTACAAAGCATGGAGCAGATATTTAAACAAGAAGCAACAGAGATAAGTACATAAACTGAATCTTACGTGTTTAAACTCCTTTCATGAGCTTCATCCAATATGATTACTGAATACTGAGTAAGCTCTGGGTCAGACAGACTTTCACGAAGGAGGACTCCATCTGTAAGGTATCTGGGCCGTTCATTTCTCATGGTTAGTTAACAGTAGACTTGGAAAATTACCACAGATAACTAGAATTGGAAACTAAATGATGTGAAAAGTGTAAAGCAGTACTTGATACGTGTTCTTTCTGAAGTTCTATCTTCAAATCGGATTGCATAACCCACTTCCTCCCCTAGCCTAACGTCAAGCTCCTGGGCAACTCGTCTATGCATATACAAGAATAAGATGAGAAAGGAATAACATAACTACATAACTTGATCTATATTATAACAGAATCAATCATAGAAACCGCTCAAGGTTAAAATACACGCAAACTACTGAAAATATGATCACAGCATCCTTGTGGTTCTATGCAAATCAAAACTACTAAACAACTCCTTTTAAGTTTTTCATTTTTGTCTACAGCAATCTGAGAAATTAATTTCTACCAAACTACTTCAGCAATTATAATTGGTGAACCATAGCAAGTGGATTAGCCAAACCACTCCCAAGTCCAACAAACCATCTAGTACCTTCCCGAACAGCACAATTCTCATACAAACATACTTATCATAAGTCACTGCAAAGTGAAGACAAGCAAAACAACATAGAATTCTTATGTTTTTTCAGATGTTTTATCAACAAGCCCAGTTTACATTATAAATCTTAATCCAGAAGAATCCATTTCAATACAGCAAAAATGTAACAAATTTCCAATAACTTGAACTTCAATTTTCTCAGCAAGAAGACAAACACATTTCACGAAAAAGTACTCATACTCAAACCATAAATCTTCCCAAAACCTAATTCTAGCCAATCGAGCAAGCATCAAAACACTACACAATCAACAACATTCCCGCAAGTGATAGCAAACGAAAGAGTAAGCAACAGTACCTGGCGACGGAGACGGCGGCGACACGGCGAGGCTGTGTGACGGCTACGAGTCCAGATTTGGTGTAGCCTCTGCGGTGTAGCATCTGAGAGAGCTGCGTGCTCTTCCCCGAACCGGTCTCTCCAATGACGACTACCACTGGATTTTGCTCCACTGTCTCTATGATCTTCTCTTCGAATCGGAGGATGGGAAGGCTCGCCGCCATTGAATCGACGAGCGCAAGCTCAATGTTGCAGACCGGTTGATGACTTGTGCTGTGCTGAGAATCGGAGGCGAGAGCGAACGTACGATTAGTGTAATTACTCTTTTACCCCTCTACAGCTTCATTTCTATTATTGGGCTTAAAGCCCAAAAATAAGCCCATTGAGCGATAGCTCCTAACCAAGCCTCCACGGTTACACTACGTGTTACTCACAAACATCATAAAATCCAGTTCAATCTCAACCGTCCGATGGTACCGTTCAACTCTTCTCTACCGTCCATCTTGCGAACGTACGATTTGTGTAATTACTCTTTTACCCCTCTACAACTTCATTGCTATTATTGGGCTTAAAGCCCAAAAATAAGCCCATTGAGCGATAGCTCCAACCAAGCCTCCACGGTTACAGTACGTGTTACTCACAAACATCATAAAATCCAGTTCAATCTCGACCGTCCGATGGTACCGTTCAACACTTCCCCACCGTCCATCTTGCATATCACTGTCCGCGAGAGCAGGGACTGGCAATATAGCCTCTCTCTCTCTCCTTCTCTTCTCTCTCAAATCTCCTTCTGTTGGATCGCCTGATTCGGCGACGCATCGAAGCTCTCTGCAACATTTCCAGCTATGGTACGCAATCGAGCTCTCTCTATTTTCTTCTTCTCCATTTCGTTTTCGCTTTCAGACTTTCTTTACCGTTGTTAGGGTTTGGGTTTTGTTCTGAATCGTTTTCATTTTCATTTTTCCAACTATGCGTGTTCTTCTGATTGAGTTTAGGAACTAGAGAAATGTTGAGTTTCTTACCGATCCGCCGTTGTTGACTCGCTGTTATAATCTATTTTGGTTCCCGAGAAAATGAGGGAAATTGAAGAAAAATAATAAATTGTTTTTATTATTTTTAATAACGATGCATATGTTTTATTGGTTTGCATGATGTGATGTTATTAGGTTGTGAAATGATGAAAAATTTGAGGTTGAATTTGAATATATACATCTTCCCCAAATGAATAAGGAACACAAAGGTTTAGGGGAATCCTATATTCCCATATCTTGAATGAGTGAATTAGATGGCATGATTGATCTGTATTGCTAAATGATAAGAGGCAACAAAGTTGGGTTCTTAAGTCATAGTTTTTTTTTTACTGATTGCACAAGCTAACCTGACAACCACTTTCAATGTTATGAATTATTCGCTATTTCGCTTGTATCTCAGCCTTCATCTAGAAAATCAGCTCGTAATACCTCTCCTTAAGCTCACTTGTCATCTGCTAGCATTGTTGTATGTATTCTAGCTAGTAAGTGATGTAGTATAAAAAGATGAAACCATTTAAGGATAAAGAAACTGTCTTATGTTATCTGCCAGGTAGACCGATATGGCAATATCGGTTTGAAAATCATTGAGTGATATGCATGAGGGTACAAATTAGTTGCTATGGAAGAAAGACCTTAGAAATCACATACATAGGCAACTCTACTTTCACTTTACAACCCAGCTTTTCTGTCCCCTCAGAGTAGAGCTGACAATTTGGACTTGAACCTGTCGGCTCTAGCCAGCAAAACGGGCAACGGGTCGGGTTCACCACCGGTTCGGGTTTGAATGTCTTGAAAAATTAACTTGGTAGTTATGTGAAGGTGGGCAATACCACAAGGTACTTGTATGTAATTACCCTTATTAAGTATGACATATAGTTCGTACAAGCTTCGTATATATGGTCAGGTTCATGGGTTTTAATGGGTTCCTTCTGTAATTTGAGTGAGATGATACTTACTGCTAGGTGTTTTGGTGGTATGTCTAGCATTCCTATACTGCTGCTTCAGCAATTGACACCCCAATGTTGTGGGCATATCTTTTCTTCGTCATGTCATTCTTTTTGTTGTGCTTGCTTTATCTTTGACATGGGTTTCACAATTATTATTTTTTTATTTTTTAAATGTCACAATTATATATGATTATTTAGTGTTGTTCTCAGGACAATTATAATTGGTCATTTGTATTTTTCTTGAAGTGATGTGAATAAATTAATCTAATCTAATCCCATAGCTCTGATGATGATTTTTCTTTCACTTCTATACAGGCACCCATGAAAGGCATTTTTTCTCTGCAAAGGATAGCTACTGCTCAGCGTCACAGTGAGAGGTGGGGCGTTGGCCTCAGATCGTTCAGCGCTAAAGGAGCACAGCCTCCACCACCTCCTCCTCAAGGTGCACAACCTCCGCCACCTACTCCACAAAGTGCACAGCCTCCCTCACCTCCTCCACAAGGTGCACAGCCTCCACCACCTCCTCCACCTCCAGAGAAAACCCATTTTGGTGGCCTCAAAGATGAGGACCGGATTTTCACCAACTTATATGGGTTGCATGACCCTTTTCTTAAAGGTGCCATGAAAAGGGGGGACTGGCACAGAACTAAGGATTTAGTAATCAAGGGTGCTGATTGGATTGTTAATGAAATGAAGAAGTCTGGCCTTCGTGGACGTGGAGGTGCTGGTTTTCCATCTGGTCTCAAGTGGTCCTTCATGCCCAAGGTATCTGATGGCCGACCTTCTTATCTTGTTGTCAATGCTGATGAAAGTGAACCTGGAACTTGTAAAGATAGGGAGATCATGCGGCATGATCCACACAAGTTATTAGAGGGCTGCTTGATTGCTGGTGTAGGAATGAGGGCTACTGCTGCTTACATTTACATAAGAGGCGAATATGTGAATGAAAGGTTAAACCTTGAAAAGGCCAGACAAGAAGCTTATGCCGCTGGATTATTAGGAAAGAATGCTTGTGGATCTGGTTATGACTTTGATGTTCATATTCACTATGGTGCTGGTGCATATATCTGTGGTGAAGAGACGGCCCTTTTGGAAAGCCTTGAAGGGAAACAAGGGAAACCAAGATTGAAGCCTCCTTTCCCGGCTAATGCAGGGCTATATGGCTGCCCCACTACTGTCACAAATGTTGAAACAGTGGCTGTTTCTCCTACCATTTTAAGGCGTGGGCCAGAATGGTTTGCCAGTTTTGGCAGGAAGAATAATTCAGGGACAAAATTATTCTGCATCTCAGGTCATGTGAACAAGCCTTGCACAGTTGAAGAGGAGATGAGTATTCCTCTAAAAGAATTACTTGAGAGGCACTGTGGTGGTGTTAGAGGTGGATGGGACAATTTACTCGCTGTTATACCGGGTGGTTCATCTGTTCCACTGCTTCCCAAGAACATATGTGATGATGTGCTGATGGACTATGATGCACTCAAGGCTGTTCAGTCAGGATTGGGAACTGCTGCAGTGATTGTTATGGATAAATCCACTGACGTTGTAGATGCAATTGCAAGGCTTTCTTACTTCTACAAGCATGAAAGTTGTGGGCAGTGCACCCCTTGCAGGGAGGGGACAGGATGGCTATGGATGATGATGGAGAGAATGAAGGTTGGGAATGCTAAATTAGAAGAGATCGACATGCTTCAGGAGGTGACAAAACAGATCGAGGGGCACACAATCTGTGCGTTGGGTGATGCTGCTGCTTGGCCCGTACAAGGTCTGATTCGGCATTTTAGGCCAGAGCTCGAGAGAAGAATTAGAGAGCGTGCGGATAGGGAGTTGCTGGAAGCTGCTGCTTAAGTTTCCTATTCAGGTTGCTCCTATACTGTTTTAACTTCTTAAATGATTCATTTTGCTTTCCTTTTCCTTTTCAATATATAGCTCCTCTAGCTTGTCTATGTTAGATTTTCACCAAGTTAAATCAACTGAGTTTCATTATATACTGCCAGTTAATGTTAATGTAGGAACTTTTTTGATTTGTTTTGAAAGATGTGTCAATGCATCCATGCTTCCTTGAAAGAAGAGGAGAAGGGGATGGGGTTCCATGGAATCAAAACAGGATGGTTCTTTTTGTTGTTGAACCATCTTGAAATAGTTCAGTTTATCAATTTCTTGGAGAATTATATGACTACATTAGTGGTCCAATGGTGTCATTGCACTTACATAAACATAATGTTCTACGTTGACTTGTTTTATTTTAGGGGTAAACAACCTTGGGAGATTATCGAGTTCTTGTTTCCTCTATGTTGGTCATTATGCAAGTTACTTTGATTCCAAGTTGATTAATGGTGTTGGATGAGATAAGATAGTGCTTATTGAGTCCAGTCATGGTTATTGAAGCTAGGGTTGTGACTTGTACATGAAGTATAGAACAATAATGACGTTAGTAAATATGACTCTCATTATGCCCCTTGCAGAATCATCAACTGAGGTTGTTTTCACATACAAACATATAGACTGATAGCGCTTTTCACTAGAGCTGACCATGCGGACCCTAGCCCCCAGACAACGAAACCTGTCCCACTTTTTGTTGTTTCGGGTTTCATGAATGGAAAAAAAAATGTAAATCGGGTCGGGGAAACCCATACTCAGTCCACACATTTTCTATGTAAAACCTGCACCTCTTGCGGGTTGGGTTCAGGTTGGGTCTTTTTAACCCGAAACTCAAATTTTCAGCTGTTCGGGTTGCAAAACAGATCCATTAATTTTAGGATTAGGTTTACCTTGAAAAAAGTGTGAATCGGGTTGGGCAACCCACACCTCTTGTGGGTTGGATTTGGGTTAGGTCTTTCTAACCCGAAACCCGAATTGTCATCTCTACTTTTCACCATGTAATTAAGATATATCTAATCATTTTAACTTTTGAGATGCTCTTTTTGTCTTTGGAGTAATGTTGTTGTCTTCTGATGTGCAGGTAGATTCCTCTGGTGGATGTGAAATAAAAGATAGTCTCCTTATACGGGACAATGGCATCTGGGAATCCAGTCTATGTTTTATGGTTTGTTCAAATCTTCAACTTAGAACTTTTATTTATAGTCCCAGAGAATGTTATGATTTGTAGTGGATATGGTTGGTTGGCAATAATTCAGGTTATTGCTTGTATTTTCCTTCTTTTTACTCATCCTGAGGAAGTTTGTCAATAATACTTGTATGGAGCCTTTTGAAGTTTGGTTCTTTGTCTTTTTCAAGTTTTCAATAGTTCGCTAATTGTCTTTTTCAAGTTTTCAATAGTTCATTAGTTGTCTTTTTCAAGTTTTCAATAGGCTCAATTGATGAGCTTAGCTTGTGATGTTCATTTCTGTAATGGACTTGAACCAAACTTTTCTTACTTATTATCGTGAATAAGAGCTGGCAATTCAGATTTTTGGGGGGTTCGGTTGAAAGGGTCTAACCCATCCCCAACCTGAAAGAACTGCATATTGGTCAAATTAAGGTTTTTAGGCTCACATGTAAAATATATGTTTGTTATAGTCATGAAATAGAG